>CAEFZY010057335.1:0-30116 GCA_903066815.1 Brachyrhaphis roseni
TTCTTTTTTTGTGCACTTCTTGCTGTTGTGTACTATTTTATTTTACATATGTATCATGTTCAAATAAAATCTAATCTAATCTAATCTAATTATTTCCAAAGATCGATCGTCATTATGCAAACTGCATTGTGGAGCAGATTTTCCGAGTTCCAAAAGGAAAACAACGAGCCTTTCCCTGTCGATCTTCAAAATAAAAATGACATCAAAAATCTGATTTCTTTATTGCATTTCTTTAATTTTATCAATGCAACGAAACATAAAACATTCATTTTTGTAACGGAAGGTAAACTTAAAGCACCATTTGTACAACAGAGTCACGTGGTGCGTCATTCCGTCCAGGACGCAATGCAGGAAAAATAAACATTTAATCATGAATACTAATCATGTATGCACTTAGTCATTTTGATAATAGGCTAATATAAACACTTAAAGCCTGATTTGCCTTTATTTTAAGGCTTTTAATTTTTTACGGCTCCAGACAGATTTGTTTTTTTGTTCTTTTGGTCCAATATGGCTCTTTCAACTTTTTGGGTTGCCGACCTCTGACCTAGGCGTTTCGCACAGTTGAACGGTTGCCGTGGGAGACTAAAGGATTTCTTAAACATTCATGAAAGAATAAAAGCAACACTCCAAATACGTTTCAGATGAGGGAATAATAATATAACATGATGTAAAGCTCAAAAAAGGTAAATTTTACATAACACCGCCCCTTTAAATTCCGTAGTTATGCCGGTTTTTGGCAACTTCGGCTCTCCTCTCACCACCCTGTACGTCACAGGTCATTTATAAGTAACCTTCTGGCAACTACACACTTTATTACACCGATACTGCTTTGCCAGGAACACACCGCCACAAAGTATGTGAATTCAATCACCTTTAAACTTTTTTTTCCCCTCCAGTTTTGACCATCAACCTTGTGAGCAAAAAAAGACTCAAAGTCCATTAAGGTATTCCACCCCCTGCCGTCCTTCTCTCCTCGCGGTTCTGAGCTGAGGAGTTAATAAGCGTATTAATTACCTGTGTGGAAGGCAAAACCAGCTCCCAGAGAGAACCCAGAGCTCGTTCTCCCTCCCACGCATACCCCATCATAAACGAGCCGCGATTCAACACCTCCTCCCCACCACCAGCCACGTCCTCCAAGGTCAGCCGAGGTCTTCCTCTGAGCGCACTACCTCCTGCTGGAAGTCTCTAAAGGCTCTCCATAATGAGAATAATTAGAATATCGCAATGTCAGACAGGACGACTCGGGACATGGAGAGCCGAATTTTCACAGGAAGTACGCTGCTGTGTTCCTGGGGTTTTCAAGTGAGGAAGTGTAAAAAAAAAAAAAAAAAAAATTCACGTATATATATATATATATATATATATATATATTTTTTTTTTTTGCCGGACCACATCTCTGGACACACGTCTGTCAGTCACACCTCCGCGCGCCGTGCGATAATAACGCGATATCTTGGACACGTCTGGACGCGCATGCGGCCGTTGCTCCGAGCACGCCCGCCGGGGTCAGAGGTGATTTTCAACAGAGAGCTCTCCGGCTGAGTCGACCGATGTCAGACGAGCGAGAAGCGGTGGCTCGGTGTGCCAAGGTGTGAAGAAGAGGTCAACACAGGCCGGCTCACTGGAGCAGCCCAGAGCCAACAAACAAGTCAAGCAAATGGCTGATTTTCTTTTCCTGTAGCACGGATGCAGCCGGTGCTGCTGAAATCATTCAATTCTATAGGCTGTGTAACATTTAACCAATTATTTTTCCTTCACTAATTCATATTCTATACCTCGGGTTATCCAACACACAGGCTGGGAAGGAACTATGAATGGTAGCTACTTAAGGAAGTGCTGGTCTGGTATTTTGTTTTCAATTAACAAGAATTATTTCATGGATAGTCCATTGTTTCCACTCTGCTGTTTGGGTCAGACTGACCGACTCTTTTTTCAGTTTCTTTATGATTTCTTTTGCATTAGCTGTTCTACTCTTAATTGTACTGACCAGACAAATGAAAGTTGATGTTTTTACACGTCTGACCAAGCTCAGGAAGCTGTTGGTGGATTTAAGTGCTGTACTGGTGCAGAGTTATCAAATCAATTTGTAATTCAGTACATTTATGTCTGCGTTTAAGAAAAAAGAAACGTTTTAAGTCAAATCAGCCACTGTGTATCGGATCGGTATCGGCCGATACTAAGGCTCAGATATCGGTATCGGAAGTGAGAAGAGTGGATCGATGCATCCCTGGAAACCAGCCCCTTGTTCTACACTTTGCTTTCCTACAGACGATCTGGACTTTCGGCTATTGAGAAAAGGTTGCAAGCCGGAAGTAGAGAAGTTTGAAATTTGACCCAATCGCTAACGTTGGTCCGCCTTTGTGAAGCTTACCGGAAATCACTTGCGCTGTAAACAAGCAACCCTCCACTGCAAAGAGAGGAAAACACTGAGCTGAACTAGGCGGCTGCTAATGTCCATCCAGTATTTGAAAGAGAGGCCAACACTCTCTAACTATAAAGGAGAAAATCATTTTTTAAAAATAATTTCTGTAGGATTTGAGGACAGGCACGTTAAGAGCTTCCTCAGCTGCGGAAACGTCTATTCCATAAAAGTTGTTTGCAAGAGCCTCCTGGATGGTTAGCTCCGCGGCAGCGTGGCTCTTTGTCGACACAACGTGTTCCAAGTCGACGTCCGGCTCGTAGTTTGCCCACCGGTTTATTTGATTTGGGATTGAGGTCACGCATGGTCCCCTCTCCCCCTCACCCCCTTCAGCACGCTCTCTGCCTCCCATCGATCCGGTTTTTGGCCTCTGGCGAGAAAAAGGAGGAATTTGGCGCTTTCAGAGGAACATCCTGCACAAACATCGAGCGTCCAAGCAAGCCGCTTCGATCCCTTACGACGCCACAAAGCGCCTGAGCCGCTTCGACTTTATCAAGCAAACAATGCGGACACAGAGGAATTAGTAGCAGGAAGGAGAAGCACATGCCTGCCAGGCTTTCTGGCTTTGACTGTCTTTGCTCTGCCTTTTTTTGGGTCCTCCGGCTCTCATTTGCATTCATACGACTGAGCTGCGGTCATAAAATAAAATAAAAAAAGACAGGAACGTAATAGGCTTTTTATAGTAATAATGTGCAGGGAGGGATATTTATGTGACTGTCGGAAAGCATGTGATGGTAAAAGGCCAGGAGTTATAGCGGCTGCGTCTGCATGCGTGACGGCTCCTTCTCACTTTCTCTGCGCATCATCAGCGAACTGAGAGACAGAAATCTGGCATCTTTTACACACCAGCACACAGACTGAATACATTCCCACACTAGACCACCCCTTCTTATCCACGGACACACACTGCAGTAAAAAAGAAAGCACACAAACAGACATCAGACATGTGGAAGTTTTGCTGAGAAGTGAAAGTCGCCTAAGCTGTTGATCCTGTTTGCTGCTTTGAAATTTACTGAGAAATCTTCCGCTTCCATCTTTTACACCCAGAGCCGAGCTCACGTCGAAGGAAGCTGCAGGAAAGGGCGACTTATCTTTTTGTTGGCCACAGAAGAACCCTCTCATGCAGCCGATTTGATTTACGCGTACCCTGAGAGCAAGTAAATCCATAAAAAAAACAAAAGGCGGGGCCGGTAATCTCTGCATGTTGACGACCTATTTGAGGCTGTAAGCTGAGATTAGTGAAGGTACGACGTCTATTGGTGTTGTCTTTTTTTTTTTTTCTCTCAAACACAATTCTTGTCGAGCCTTTGCTTAGGGTTCAGTTAACAGGATTGAACAGTGACACTAATTCACTAATTGCTTTCAGAGTTGACCAGTTTGTCTGCTGGGGTTCTTCTCCTGGTTTCTGTGGTTAATGTGCCTCCAGGCCAACACAGAGCAAATTGGCAGTTGCGTGCTATAAACTGATGCAAATAATAAAAAAAATAAAATAAAATAATAAACAGATCGACTCCAGTTTTCTTTCTCTCCTTTTACTCTTGAATAAAGCTCTAAATGAACAAAGTGAGCCGGATTAAGGTGGGGAACTGTTTGTTTTCAGTTGAATTTTAATCAGGTCTTCTAGTGTCTATTTGTCCTGTTGCCCGTATATTTCATATTTCTAATATGTCTAATAATCCACCAATAAAAACCCCCCAAAAATCTGCTTTTGACACCTTTGGATGTTCCTTAACATACAGACTAAACGACAGATTACCGGACACACATCCTTCAGGTACTCCAAAATACCCATTTGTCAAGATTTTTACGCTAAGCGAGAATTTGTTTCCCTAATAACCTCAGCAGCATCCAAATGCTTGGTCGGTTAGATGTTTCTTGACTTTCTGTTCTTTACAGAACAACTCTGGAAGTCAAACTAGCTGATAATAAGTTGGATAAGTTAGCCGGTCTGAAGTCTTCTACTAACCGAGGTAGTAGAAGACTTCAGACTTCTACTACTGAAGTCTTCTACTTCAGTGATGAGGAGTACTCTTTCAGTTTGCCCACAGTTTACCGTCTGTCTTTTAAAAACAAGAAAAACATTTAGTGACCAAAGGAACGCACATAAAAAACAAAAAAGGAAAGGCTCTCTTTTTGTAGCGTTGAAATGAGAAATGTCAACGGTTTCAAAGCTGTAACTGCTGGGAACCTTGGTGAACGTTAGTAGCATTGGTGTTTGGTTCCTCATACAGTAAATAACAGACCGAGATGCTTTTACTTCAAATGTCAGGTGCAACATTTTAGAATAAAACTCTAAAAAGATAAAAAATCAGATGCTGAATAAAGGCTAGAAGCACATAATACCCTATTCTACCGTTTTTCATCCTGAAATCATCTTTCCATACTTTCCTAAAATACCTTACAGTACAAATGTGTGCAGAGTGGCTGAGCTATAATAGTAGCAGAAGAACTTTTAGTTCATACATGCAATGAAGACAAACATGAAGGGAGTCAAAACTTCCTCACTGAACTCGCAGAGCGTTACAAGAAGGAAAACTAACAAACCCGTTCTGGGTCATCAACTGACTCAAGGTCCAATTTTGACTCGCATTTCTACTTGCTTTTCTCAAAAATGGCTATAGTTTTCGTGTGCAGCGAAGAATGAAATGGAATGTGCTCCATTTTGATTCTATCCTCGTCATTAATTTGGAAGTGTCACGGGACACGACCAAGGTATGAAGAACGGAGAAGGTGGAAAATAGTTTGGGTAACTTCCAAGCCCAAAACGGCAAGCTCTACTCGAGAAGGGAAAGCGACTAATAAAAGCAGAAATGCTCAATGAAACGGTACAAAAAGAACTTATAACGGCCTGGTGCTGAAGAAACGATGAGCAACATGAAATCTGCACATCGCAAACTCCCAAAAATCTCTGCTTTCAGAACCGAAGCCTCCGCTCAGAATCGGGGAAAATCTTCCTTGAAAACAGCGAGCTTCGCCTCCCGACATAAATGAGGACCTGGTGCAGTCGATGATAAATGAAGGGATTTGTGTGTGTGTGTTTTTTTTTTTCGCTACCAGTTCAACGAATCTGAATCATCCGTCAAAACTGGGATGGGGTTGGAGGGGGATGGAGGGAAGAAGTGTCGGCACTTTCGAGAAATGGCTGTGCGTTTGATAGATGGCGGAGGGGATTCGGAATATTTTAGCTCATTTAAGCCCGGAAGAAAACTGAATCTAAGCAATTGAGGGGGGAAAACTTTGTTTTCAGACTTGACAAGGAGCTTCACAAATCTTTAGGTTTGATTAAATAGAGATTAAACGGTTTGGACCGTTACACAAACGTACCAGGAAAGGCTATTTGTTTTACACATTAAATATTAAAAGGCCGGGGGGTAAAAAGATGAACTTGTATAATCAAAAGCCCTTAAGGAGAAACAAAAAATATATGTAAATAAATGGGCAAAGCAGATGAATTATGGCAGCATGTACGACAGTCAGTATTTTTAGATCAGGAGAAATATTTGATGTGTGTAATGTGTCATTGTGAAGGTGCAGCATTGTGAGCGATCGCTCCGGTGTGATATTTGATTCCCTCTCCTCCTGTTCCGGTTCTGCTTTTGTTTTTGGAAGAAAACCATGTCAAATATTACAGCCAACTAAAGCAGGAGCGGATCTAATCACGCCTTACGCAGATTTAAGAGTCGCACAGGGGAAATGTTTTTATGTTTTCAGACTAGTTCGACTTTATTCAACATTTTCACAGCTTCGTTTAGGTTCTTTGTGTGTGAGAAACTCTTGATCACTTTTTTTTTTTTAATAAATTGAATAAATTATTTTTTTTCTTCTTTTTTTTTTACTGCACCAAAACACACCGAATTCCACAGCACGTCTAGATGTTAAGGTTGTCAAAGTCATGCTAGCATAGCTACCTCCCCAGCCCTCACCATTTTATTTATTTTTTTAACTAAAACTGTTTACTAACTAGTAAGATATGATACCCTTGTACTTGTATCTTATTGTGGAGTTGACAATTGGTAACAAAGCACTGCGCGCCTATTTCTTTTATATATTAAGCATAAATTTAAGATTTGGAACGTTATGTGAGCAGTCTGTTGCTGGGGAGCAACGCGCGCATTGTCAAGTTTCAACTTGTCTTTAGGTCCTGTGTAAAAGTCTTGCTTTCTGAGACGTTTAATTTTGGAGTTTTCATTATCTGTAAGCGTAAAACAGCAACACATAGACACTGAAAACCCCCTTTCTGCAGAACATCCGTGCCTGCACAGGATGTGTTATGGTATAGTTTTGTGAACGCTGCCAAAAGACCGAATAAATAATTGACAACCAGCAGCAGATAAAAGTGGCGTTCTTCGGTCAAAATCTCCAAACGGAAAAGAGTCGAAGAATGTTAAACCCAGCAGAAAGCGTAAAAGGGTGCGCTTGTAGAGGGAGGCGTTGCTGTTCAAGGGCTCCGTTTAATCTATTTAGCGGCCGGAGTTGGAGAAGTGCAGCCATGGGAGGGTTAATCCTGCTGTGGAGTGTGCCGAGAAGTTCTCTTTTTAACGAAAAGAGGCCACGGTAAAAAAAACAAAACAAAAAAAAAACAGAGTGACAGCTGCTGGTTTGGTAACGTTGGGTTGGATGTCTTTCAACATGAAGGACTTTTTTCCATCACTCCTGTCCCTGCAGAGGAGCAGGATGATCGAAGCAGAAAGGAGCCTTACAGGAGCCGGCGAGGGAAGCCAAATTACCAAACGCTCACAGCAGCACCTTAAAGTATTCAACTCCAACTGCAGATGAGATTTACTGGTAAAAACATGAAGCACCTGTTTACAATAAACAAATCACCATTTGAATAGATCATCACAACGAAACTTTTTCTTTTTCAAATTCAACGCAAAATGAACGACTTTATGAGTTTTCCAGGCACATTGTGCCATTTTATACCACTATCAAGTAATTGTGTTACCTTCAGTACCTACAAAAATGCTGTAAATATGAAATATAACTTAAAAGAAATTTGACTTTGTAACTTAGCTACTTCAAATTGGGAGTCTGTCTCTTTAAGAAGCTTCTGCTCTTTCTGAAACTCCGCCTTTATCACAACATGGCTCCTCTATTAACCCTTTAGCAACGTTTCTACCAGCGTTTCACTAAGAAGTAGCTCATACGATGAGCTCAGCAGATCCATAGTTCAACCAGGTGTTTGCTAATTGCTGCTGGCTAGTCTGAAGGAGCTGAGCGGGAGAGCTGCAGGAGAGGACTGCTTTGTGAAGCAGAAGCTCGCAAGCTTGGAAACAGCAGCTGTGAGGAGGCGACGCTTGGGCCCACCAAGCAGTTGGCACAGCTGAATGGTTGCCATGGAGATTAAAGTATTTCTCAAACCTGCATGAAAGAATCAAAGCAACATTCCAGATATGTTTTGATGAGGGAATAACATCTAGCATGATTTAAAGCTAAAAAAAAATAGTTTATTTTTACATAATACTGCCCCTTTAAATTTCTGGGGTTTGTGCATTTTTCAAATTCCACAAGAGATTTTCTGCACAGGTCACTATAGCCATGTTTCCATCCAGTGGTCATTAAGCTGACTTTTGAAATGCCGCAAAAAAAAAAAGGGGTGGGGGGTAAAATGCTAATTAGGTTTGTTGTCATCTGCTGGGTGGAGCGAATTCATGAAAAGCCCAATTAAAATCGCACGTATTTGAGTAGGAATGCAACGATCAGGCTTGACGCGAATCAACCAGGCCAAGCAAAACGTAATTTCATCAGACGTTGGCGTTGCAATAAGATACAAACTAGCGTGGTGTGGCTAGGAAATCTTCGGGTGGGCGGAGCTAGGAAGCGTCGCTCAATCAGGAGTGGCTGACAACCAATTGATGCCAGAGCAACTGAACGCAACATCCGCGTTTTCAAAATGATTCACTAAAGACAGATGTCACTTCCTTTAACGCCTTGCTTTGATGATAAAAATAGAAGTATACTGATGATACCACTACTGCCACCACCTGTTTTGGAGTGGAACTGCTTGAGCTCTGCTGGTGAGTTCTCGCCCCAGGGGAACAACCAACCACACTTTTTTGCAAAAGGTATTCAAAAACAAATTATATTTAGTGGGTTGAAGTAATTAAAAGTTAGCTTCGCTGCTGAACCTGGATACAACAACAACAAAAAATAATAATAATAATCCAGTGGTACCTCTGCACCCACTTGTGTTCATTTGAGAAGAGCTCTAGACGGGAAAAGTCAGCATGGGGAAAGAAAAAATAAAAATAAAAACAGCAGCTCGGTGCGACTGTGACAAGACCTTTGAGGAATTCTTATCTGACTTGTGGAAAGGAAACCAGGAGCCGTGACAGATTCAGGGCACAGCGTGACATTGTTTTCCTTTCATTTGTCCTGTGAAATAGGACATGATATAAAGAAAAAGAAAGAAGGAGAAGAAAACTGAAGATTTCTCTTCATCTGCTCCTGTGTCGCTCCATAAAAAGGCCTCATAATGTGTTCTGGAGTTGGGCCTTTATTTGATCAGACATGCTCCCGCTGCAGAAACAATCAGGAAGAACCGGGATTTTCCTCTTGGTCTGAAGGTAACCTTTCCCTTCGTCTCCTTTATCTTCATCTGTGTGGCCTCCTCTCTCGTCTCTCTTCGTTCCTCTCGCCTCCTTTCTTTTCGCCAAATAAAAAGGACCGCTGGCTGAAAGGTGATGCCTGGCGACGAGATGAAATCTAATCAGACAAGACTGAGTAGAGGGTGGGGGGGGGGCGTTTAATGGCTCACTGAGAGGAAAGAAGTAAACACCTTGGTTCTGCTTTTCTGTCTTTTTTTCTTGTTTCTTTTTTTTCTTCAGGAACAGGTCGGAGGCAAAACGCCTCACAATCAACACCCTTCTGGAGGCACGGCAACGACTGCTGACAAATCGAGCCGAGTTCTCCTCGTGCCGCCGCCTGCGTCATCAAGTGTTTTGTGAGGCGGCGAAAATAGCTGGGTGGGTAGTGAGGGGGGTGGGGGGGCAGAGGATGCTGTGTGTGCAGTCAGCAAAAAAACAACAAAAAAAATATGGTGGCAGGTCATGAATTTTGTTTTGCAAGCGGCTGCTGAAAAAAGACGACGATGAAGAAAGAGCAATGATGGTGTTAAAGCCTGACGCTGCCGAAACACACCGCTGGATACCTGGTTGTGGTGTGTGTGTGTGTGTGTTGTAAAAGTCATTATACTGCTTGGTTCCTAGAGATGAATAGGTATCACCACAAGGGGGCGCCTATTCACCTCTAGAAACCAGGCAGTATGACTGTTATAGTGTGTGAAAACGATGCTGCAGCGCCTTGTGCTACATGCTAACTTTTCTAGCCACACATTTAGCTTAGCGTAGCTTAGCAACGTATCTATTTGTCTCTATTTGTAGTACCGTTGTGCTAACTCTATCCAACTTTTCAACTTTAAAAGTTGAAAAGTTTGTTGTAATGGTTCAACAAATGAAAATTGTTGAACCATTACAAATGAACCACACATTACAAACACCTATTTAATTTCTCCATTATGAAGAGGGTTTATTGTGTGTGTAGCAGCCTCACGGCTCTTGTTCTTATCGTTATTAAACATAATATGCATCAACCTGTCAATGGGGCGAGAGATAAAAAACAGCAGCTTGCCTGTAATGTTGTGCATTTACATGTAAAAAGATTTTTAATATGTGAATAAAAAAAATAATAAAAAATTCCACCTTTTTTACTGGAAAATTTCTGACATTAATCTCAAAATTTCAA
Organism: Brachyrhaphis roseni; assembly: GCA_903066815.1. Taxonomy (NCBI): domain Eukaryota; kingdom Metazoa; phylum Chordata; class Actinopteri; order Cyprinodontiformes; family Poeciliidae; genus Brachyrhaphis; species Brachyrhaphis roseni. The sequence continues at coordinate 10,166 of CAEFZY010057335.1, forward strand.
ATTCTTTTCTAGCAGATTTTTGAGTTTTCAAACTTGAAAATTTTTTTAGAAGCTTTGAGATATTTTTCGTGGAAACTTACAATGACCCTAATACACAGTCATAACAGTTATCTTAATGCAGCTCTTTGGTGGTTTTGATTTGTGTCATTATGAATCTGGTTCTTTCCCGGTTTAAAACCTTTTTTATCGCGATAATTAGCTTAATGAAATGAAGAAAGGAACAATGCAGAGAAAGCTCCTCACCGGTTTTCTCCAAGTTAATTGCACATAGATGCAGAGGCTCCTCAGTCTGCTCCGGGGACCAGATGGCCGTGAGCCTGATGCGAGCAGATTATTCAGGAAATGCCAGAAAACAGAGGGGAAAAAACCCCAGGAGAACCTGCAAACATTTTACTTGCAAATACATCAGAGTGACATTTTTCATGTTTTATTCTGAAAAACCCATTGGATTACTTAATGACTCTGCTTCAAGTTACTAAAAACAATTATTCCTTCCATGTCATCTGTCAGCATAGCATGCAGAGTATTATTGTTTTGCTTTTAATTTGCTTTAGATAAACGCCACAAGACTTTTAAAAGTATCTCAGTCAAGACCTCACGAGTCAACAGCAGACAATGTCTCCCTCTTGTGGTTTGTAGCAGGAATGGCATCACAAAAGTTTCATTAGGTTTACACAATTTGGCATTTTTCCAACCTCTAAAATTTTCTTGAAATATTTAAATATGACTTCTTTTTTAAAAAAACATTCTGCTCCAAAAACCATGTGTTCTGAATGAAACAAAATCTTTAAAAATATTTTAAATCATAACATCACACTTAAGTGTTTCAGATAAAACAAAGTTTTAAGATCAGACAAATTTAAGTAGATGCAAAACACCACCAAAACCAAAGCAGTCTCAAGAGTAGATTAATAGACTGTGAGAACGATTCACAGTCGTGGTAAAGCTCAAATTTTCTCCTGACGATACTCTCAAAAAACGTTACACCTGCAGTATCTGTTTTGTTTTTGATTTTCGTCTCACACTGAAACGCCAACTTAGCCGTCTTTATCATCTTTGGATGATAAAGACGCTGACTCACTCTGCAAGCAGAATATGATGACCTTACTTATGCCATTAAAATGCAAAGTGATGGTTGTTGCACAGCTTTCCTTGAAGATAAATGAATAATAAGTATACAATACAATTGTGAAGCGCATAAATCAAGTTTTACGACGTGAGTTTGACGTAAAACTCATGTCAAAGTTCAGGGCTGGGCCGGGCCCACTGGCCCGACCGCCAGGCGGGCTGCTAGGGTTAGGATTAGGGCAGCAGGAACGTTTCAGACCTGTTCCACAACACATCAGGTGACATTCATGACCACTGGACACACTGAGCAGCATGTTTGTCTTGTTTGCTTGAGAATTTAATACTGAAGTTGAACAATTCCATTACATTTTTTTTTTTTTACACAAAGTCATTCTTAGATAATGAGATGTTGGTTCTGCTGATTTTGAGCTGTTTTATGGCCTCTTGTCGCTGTAAATCCATACAAGCTGCTGCTGGCCGTGCCCCCCAACTCAACGTTTGCACTCGCATATGAAAGCGGTTGCAAACAGATGTGAAATTATATAACCGTACATCATTGAAAAGCAGAACAAACAAGAATACAGCTTGTGGTTTCAGGACGGCAGGTCAACAGTAAAACACTTGTATTTTCCAGCAGCCATTGTACAATGCTTACAGCGGTAAAACTAGCCATTCAAATGTGCCAGAACTCCACTTGGGTTGCTAGGTAACGTTCTGGGCTTTGCTGGGGTTGCTAGGTAAGGGGCGGTTCCTGCTAATTTGTGACGTTACATTCATAAAGTTGTTGAAACGTCTCACTTTCCAGACACCAAGAAGCAGTAGAAACCCAAATGAAAGTACAAAAACGTGCAAAATGTCAACTTTGCATAATACGTCCCCTTTAACAGTAAAAACCTAATTCAATGGTCAACAGCTCAAATGAAAGATTTTGTAGGATCTGCCATTTATAGATTGTAATCCCTTACCTGAATCGTACAGTGACTGAACGTCAAGCTGCTTCATCTTGGCCAAACCTTAAATTGCACAAGAACGATCAAGAGAAACTCGACAAAGATTGTGTACACTTTTATTTTCGTCTTCCCTCGTTAGATAAAAGCTTATGCAGAGGAGCGCAGTAATAAGAAACCGCTGCAGCTTTGGGGGATTCCTGTCCAAAGCTGGACAACAGAACTGTCTGAGGAGGTGACTGGACACTGAGAACACAGGACGAAGCCCGATGCCGTAAATGCTACATGACACGCAACACCGTTCAGAAGAGAAACAGTCCCATTCACCGGCTGCTGTCAGCCAGGAAATCACTCCTAAAAACAGTCATTCTGAGGTAAGCTTGAGGTGGCTAGTGTTGAACGGAGCAAATAAACCTACTCTCTGCTCTGGGCATCTGTAGATCAGCTCTATCTGGCATAGCTTTGGCATTAGGAGGCAACAATGGTGGCTTCCTTTGACAATAAAGTATTGGTTATTCATTTCATGAACAATTAGACTCGACTCCTGCAGCCTTGGGTATGGAAATATGACAGTAAAACTAAAAGAATACACGCCCTCTGTGAGGTTTTGAGGGACTAGTTAGAGTGAGGTTCACTTTGAAGTGCAGCTTTGCACAAAACGTACAGGAGCTTAGAAGCTTTAGCTCATCCCAGTAAGAGAGGAAAAGGTGCCTGAAGCCTTCCTGGAGACGCAACAAGCGAGTTTTAGCGTTTCTGAAACGATATACATACATAGATACATCAAAATTAAGAACAAGTACATTGTTATGTAATCAAGCTAGCATCTTTGGCTAGACTCTGACATGAGATTAAACAGCACCAATGAGTTTAACAAAAAATCATTCTATTGTAGGTGTGTAAGGCCTAGAGATGCATCCATCAAGATTCTGTGGCCAATTTCAAAGCGGCTTTGAAACCCATTAAATTACAGACGTATGTATTCTGTTTCTGTGTGAAAGGCCAGTTGTGTAAAACTGTTTCATTACAACATCAGAAGGCGGAATTATCCCAAAGTTTACCTTTCTAAGCTACCTGTAGCATCTTAGCGGTAAGTTTGCTAGCATTACTGAAACTGTGTCTTCTGTGATAATATGTAAATTCTCACCTTAAAGACTCTCCCACTCCTCACCCTGAGCTGAACAGTCGAGCGCGTTCACGTAGCTGCTGGACGTACGCATTCGCACACGGCGCAGACAAACCGGTGGACAACACTCGCGCTTCAGTATACGTCACGTCACACCCAAGCTTTCGAGCTTCTGCTTCGCAGAGCAGTCCTCTCCTGCAACTCTCCCACTCAGCTCCTTCAGACTAGCCAGCAGCAATTAGCGTAACGTAACGGTCACGGAGAGAACACGGCGCCTCTCCGTAAACAGACTCCTCTGTGGATATAGGCTTTGCAACTTCCATCCAGGAGTTTTTAGCCATTTCGCAAACTTAAAAGGTATTTTGTGAAGAATTGTAAATGTATACAATTCCTCACCACGTCCGATAAATGCTCCTCGACATACGCGGACATACATTATCCGTGTATGTCGCACGCGGATAGTGTTCCAGATACTGGAAGCGGACTAGCTGAAGTGAAATATTAGCATATTGCTACATAAAACACGCCTACATACTTTGTACCAATCACTCGTCACGCATTTCCGTCAAAGAGAAACAACTTCAGCGCTTCGGGTGAAGTATGGGAGAGTCTTAACTGGTTACTCTGTAATTTATTCAACCTTCTTTAGTGTGTAAGAAGATGGCAACTTGGCTTTAGTTGTTTTGCCTATAGTCCAAATGGTTTCTTCAGTTCCGAACAAAGAAAACCAAACTGACCAAAGTGGGGAGTAATAAGTTTAAAAGTCGTACTTTGAACAAACACAATAGACTTCATTCAATAAAGTCAAACTCATAAAACTAAAACAAGATGTAATTAATGGGGCAGTTAAATAAGATAAATTAGTCACCGTCAATAGTCTCTATTCAGCTCAATATTTGGGTCATTATTGCTTCTGTCGCTTATGTCCCTAACAATGTAAGTGAGTTGTTTTGGTCAAATGTCTAAAGGTTGAATTTCTATAAAGCTGACTTGGGAGACAAGACAGCAGAACTACCAGGTGTTTTTTTTTTTTTTTTAGTTTTGGTGTACACCAGTCTATTCAGCCTTCCTGTTATCTGCTCAAAATCTTGCTCTCTCACACGGCCTCATTAATATGCAGATATGTCTCAACATTTCATAGAAAACACTAACTTTATGACTAACACCGTAAATAATTAAGTGTTCTTCCCACAGTAACAACATCCGCACAGAAGAGTGTGGCTGTATGCTGTACCTGCTATTATGTATGTATGTAGTTTGGACTGATTGTTGGAAATTGTCTGATTAGAGTCAGTAGTTGACTTCTCGGAGCATCTCTAGTCCAGGACACCATGAAATCAAAAAAGTATAAATAACACTGTTTTCTTTAAACACAATTTTGATTAAAAAAAAAAAAAAAAATACACAGAATAAAAGGAAAGGTGGTGCAAATTGTCACTTTGGGATTACCTGAGATGCCAGTTATCCCTCTGGGTTGTACAGATTTAGTGTCAACAACACGTGCTGATTGATTAAAACCTATCAATAGCTTTACAAACCAGGCAAAGACATCCCAGCAACAACGAGACAGCGGTTTTTTTTGTCATTTCTGTTTCATCAAAAGACAGAAGCCACACTCTCTACAACAGCCAATCAAAACCTGACCTGCAGGCTCAGATTATTCTGCTCAGCAGCCGCACGCTGGAGTAAACCAAACATATAGCAAAAGAAAAAGAGGAAAAACAGCTTATGTTCAAATGGTGAGGCGTCCTTTACATAATACTCCCCTCACAGGATTTAGGCATTTTGATACCATCTTGGAATGCACTATATATTGATTTATATACCATAGACCTTATATACCTATACGTAGACTGTATATTGCCATTATTATAAGCAGGATTACTGTTGATAAATGCAGTGGCCTCCTCACCTGAGGCACCTCAGAGGGCTTCAACCACCCCCCACCCCCATCCTTCCATTGGCCCAGAAGGTTCCACCCGCGGGTGGAGCAGGAGGCATTTTACTGTTCTGTTTCAGACTGAATAATATTCAGACATGACGACTGAAAGTCTGGCTGGGTTTAGTCACTCCTCGTCCACAGACTCCCTTTTTGAATCCTCGTCCTTCTGTTCCGCCCCCTGAGGGCTCAGCGGGGCCACCGCCTCCCCGGTGATCAGCGAGGAGCCATCTTGTTGGTCAACGATTTTCTGGGAAGTGGCGTCCTCCTGCGAGAGGCAGAGGGGTAATGAGATGACCGTTCTGCCCACACAGCAGCTCAGAAATTTCGGTCGGCTTGTTAAAGCCATCAAAGCGGCGGCTTTAAGATTTCCAGAGTGTGTTTGTGTGGCGCTGCCTGCTGTTAGCTCGTTCTGCTGCTGCTGCACATCGACTCCCACAGAGCAGTTCACTGCTAACACAAAGGGCAGAGTGGGAAACTCCTGAGCTCCAACAGTGTAAACATATGAGGGAGCTCAGGTGTAGTTCTAAAGATTTACACGCAACATCAGACAACACAACAGGAATCAACTTTCTCACATTTTGTGTGTCAAACAAAAACTTCAGTGAATCTTTTTGGCCGATTTTATGTGACAAACTCAAAGACCAACATAACCGACATGTGGAAGGAGGACGAAACCTTATATTAAAACAATTTGCAACCTAATTTAGCTCTAGACTTTGACTAGCCCATTCGAAAACATACATCTTAACTCTAGATGTACGGTCAGGGTCATTGGTCTACTGGAAGGCGAAACTCCAATCCACTTTCAAGTCGAACAGATTTTCAGGTGCTGTTACTTATAAAAAGCTACAAGTACTGAATCAAAGGAATTATCAAATATTTTTTCAGAATGGGGCATTTCAATTTATGATATACATTTTTAAAATCGATTGTTAAACTGAATTAGTATTTTACTTTTCAGAGACATTGAATGTTTTGGCTGTGAGCCATGAGCATCAAAAGTACAAGAAAAAACCTTGAAATATTTCAATATATGTGATGAATCTACAAAATGTAAGAGCTTCATTTTCTGAAATCATTGAAAAAAATTTATTGAATCTGGCTAGAGACTAACCCAAATAAGGAACACGCCTGTGGTTGTAAAAATGTAGAAAGGAAATTAATAGTTTTGGATGACAGTGTAGGTAAAAGGTTATGCTGGTGATTGTGTGTTTGTGACCGTTCACTACACACTGTACACCAAGCGGCTCCACGTTCATTCATGTACCTGCTCTGAGAACCGATGATTCACTTGATCTACAAACTCTTGCAGCTCTCCCTCTTCGCCGTTTGAGTGGCAGCTCGGACTTGGCACCTCGATCCCATGGCTTTCCAAGATGGCGGCTTCTGGTAGAGACAAAACAGGTCGGGTTCAATGGTTTTCATGGACTACAACAAGCAACGCGGTGAATAAAAACACAGAGGAAGTTGAAGTCGGCTTTCGATTGTAAGTTCAGATCCCATAAATCCCCCCAAAATAGTCCATATTTAAGAGTTTAAGTAATGCAGTTTTTAATCTTGAGCAAGTTTTAGACACTAAGTTTAGGAAAAACAAGGTTGAATTGTCACCATTTCCACGATAGAAAGTAGAGTTTAGATCTACAGCCCGACCCGAAATTTGGATTTGTTTAGGCCCCATCTAAACTCTAATCGAAAGCCACAAACGGAAGTCAACTTCAGATTCTTGAAAAGTAGTTCATCTACAGACCAGCTTTTTTTTTTTTTTTCTAATTTAACAATCCTTAGACCTTTCGATTGTACTCCTGTTGTTCAATCAGTACAGTGTTCACTCTTACTGCACATCACAGACAGATGTGCCTGAGTTGAACCACACTTTGTGCTGTGGAACCTCGTTATTTTCTGTGGAAACACACGACAACAATTTGAAGACACATTCGGGAACCGGAACGCTTGGTGGAAAAGGCCTTTTATGTGTGTAGGGGTGTATGCGTGTGTGTGGGGGCGTGTGTGTGTGTGTGAACTGTTGGCCGGCTCTTGTCAGGTCAGCCGCTCTCACCTATGTTTGCTCTTCTCTTCATCTCCTTCCGACGGTTGGCGAACCAGTTGTACACCTTCAACGCCGTCACCCGCTCAAACTCTGACAGCTTACAGCCTGAAGCAGGAGAGGAACGAGTAACACACTGGATCTGTTCGTCCAGTACTGAAGTAGGATCAGTTTTGTTCTATTTAATGGCAAAATTTACTTTTTATAATAATAAAGAAGCTCATTAAGTGTTGTTAAAAAAAAAAAACAGGAGGTCTAATATTCGTTCCTCCAAGACTCTGCAGTCATTAAGCTGAGTTTTACTAATAATCCAAAAGCATAAAGAGACACCAGAGGAAGAAAAGATAAAGAGAAGATCTGTATTTATGGAAAATACGACTGAAAGGTTTTGTTTTTTTGGGATGAAGTGCCATCTAGTGGTCAACATTAACCTTCTCCTGTCAAACACACTCCTTTTTTAACTCTTGGGTTATTCAGGAATCAAGACATAATAAAATGACCTAACCTTTTAGAAAAAATCCATCCAAACAAAATATTTTATCTCATTATTTACATGACAAAAGGAAAGACACGGGTCTCCATTTCTCACACAGGCTTTTGGTTTTATCCTTATTTCATAAATTATGAATCTGAGGTGTCAGCTGTGGATACAAGCTTAAAAATGAGCGTGCTCACCAGTCAGGTCGCGTGTTTTTCATATTTCTCATTAGCCACCTGAATTTCAGGATCATGACTCACTGTTCAAGATGACCGTCAGCTAAAGCAGTTCTTATTTTCGTGGTGGTCATCTTGAATTTTTTTTCTGTGGCTAACAGTCTTTTTCCAAAAAAATAAAAAATAAAAAATCCCCTGGGAACATCTGTACCAAGTTAGGTTCTTGTACCTGCATATGGATGATTTTGCTGAAATATTATTATCTACTGCACTATAAAGAATCTGGTAAAGACCAAATGAATTTTGTGTCGTGATAAGCAAGTTATCACGAAATGATGCTTGGAAAAGAACCTGAATCCCTTCCAGAGATTAAAGCAATTACAGACCAAAGTTATGAGGAGGAAGTGCATTTTCTATCCAATAAGGGGAAGCAAAAGTCTCCGTAGATAAAAGGGAAGAAAATCTAATCAAAGCGATGTTTGCGTTTATTCTCAGTAGCTCAATAATATGGTTGGAGGTGTCTGGATCTCCTGGTCTCTCGGATAAAGACGAAAAAAATGGATCTAAATGAGAAAATAATCTGGGTGAAAAATGACGGCCTTCCAACCTGGTTTCTGGATGACAGAATTACAGGCGCTGGCGATCTCCTCCCGCTTGGCCTCATCTGGATACTGATTCTCCATGAAGAAGCTGTAAGAGAGAGTCACAGGGCATCCAGAAATACTTCACAGTCATTCTGCATATTGCAGATACGACACCATTTCTGCCTGTTTGCGCCGTGTCACTTTTTCAGTCTACTGCCTCCACAGTGTGGACATAAGGAAGTGCTACTTACGGGAAGCCAATGCTTTTACAGCTGGATAACTTTTAAAACAAATCACGTTTCTGTTTTTATTTATATATATATAAAATAAAGCAGAACATTAAAGCTCAAAGTGTTCCTTTCTCTCTGAAGTCGTCGTCCTTTTATAGTCGCTGCATGGGCTAAATCATTATCTCACGTTACAAAACACACAGGGATCAATTCCTCTACATCCTCCCTCACACACACACACATCATCTTCACCTCTGCTGTGTCGTCCTTGGGTCTAAACCAGCTCGTAAGGAGCAGCACTGCAGCAGAGTTGCGTAATCTGGAGGCGCTGCCGGCTGCTGAGGCTTGTCTGTGTTGCTCTTATTACTGAGAGAGCCCAGACTGCACTACACTTACACCGACCGATGTAATAGAGAAATCAATTGAACACAGCGGGTGCTTTGCTCCTTTCTGTCAGCATCTGTGTGTGTTTGTGTGTGTGGGGCGAAGCAGGGTGAATGGATGTGTAATGGGAAAGGGATGAAGGGAAGGAGCTGCTTTGCAGAAGGCAACAACATGCAGAAGTGAACAAAGAGTGAACAATGTTTGACTTTGTAGTGATATTTATTAATGATTATTATTAATGATTATTATTATTAGTAATAATAATAAATACCTCAAGTATACTTTTGGTTTTAGATGTATTGACTTTACGATATAAAACCTAGAAACACTTATTATCACAATGATTCATTTCAGGCAACTTATTATAATTTTGTGAGATGACAGTGATGTCCAAAACTGGCAAATTAAATTAAATTAAAAATGCAAAAATCTGTGTATATATTGATTTTTTTTTTTTTTTTTTTTTTTTTTTTTTAAGTTTTACCTCCTCAACAAAAAAACAACATTTTTATGAAATCTGTCCAAAACACAAAAAGGACTTTGGACCAGGGGTGGGCGCCAGGAACTTCAAATTTTATCGCGATATTTTGTGGTACGACTATGGTAACAATGCAGATTATGATGATAAAAAAACAAACTTGTTTTTAGGTATGCTGTGACTGCATGACTCAGCACTTATGGCGCCACAAACAGAAATATTGTTCTGTTTCAAACATTTCCATTTGAAATGGGCTTCTTCAGGACACTACTTACTGAAAAAAAATCACTACGCTGCATCCAGACCCTGCATTATATCATATTTTTGATGTTACTAATATTTATTGAGGCTATCGTGGGAAATACTAAATATTTTCCACGATATATTTTTCCACCGTGGAAAATATAAAATATTTTCTAAGATAATATGGTCAGTTTAGTTTTTTATTTACCATCAATGACGGAAATTTAATGAGACAATGATAAATCAAAACTCTTATAAGAAATTGTTCATAATAAATGATAAACGGTACAATAAACGCCCATCCGTACTTCGGACTGTTGACTTATTAGGAGAAAATCTAACGATTTCCAAATTATTTGGGTGATTATTGTTTTGTAGTTTGTTTGCCAAACTCTTTACCATTCTTGACCTGTGATCAGGGGTCAAACAAAATCATTTCAAGGGCCATAAATGGCTCCGGGGCCAGAATTCAAAGATTAGAGCTTCAAATTTAAATGTTCCTACTGTCGCGTTGTATCATTTATTACGCCTCCAACTCCATTCCTTCAAAGATCATTTTTATTTTACGGCCACTTTGCTGCGCCTGAATTCATCGCATATATCTGTCTAGTGAACGACAGGAGGTTCACTAAAACACTATGACAGATTTTCTACAGGTTTTGAATATGGAAGCTGAAAAAGAGAGATAAAAAGACCAAGAATGGCAGGGAGTTAGGACGGAACAAACAATGAGAGAAGGAAAAATGTAGAAAGGAAGGAAGATGGAATCTGAGATGGCAAAGAGAGAGAGAAGGAAACATGAAGAGAGAAGGAAAGAGGAAGAGAGGAACAAGGTAAGGAATGAATAACAAGAAAAGAAGACAGAGGGAAGAGGGGAAACAATGAGGGAGTTGGAAAAAGAAACAAAGGTAACGAAAAGAACAGAAGGACACATAGAGGTTTGAACTAGAGATGAAGGAAGGATCTGAGATGAGGAGGAAGACTGACAGTAAGGAAAGCAGAATAGAAGGAAGGAAACATGGAAAGATTTGACACAGGAAGGAAGAATAAAAGAAAGAAAGAGAACATAGAATGATCTGAGATATGAAGTATGGAAGATAGGACACAAGGAACAGAGGATAGAAGACTGGAAGTAACCAAGGAAAGATTTGGGCTAGAAAGACAGAAAAGAAGGAACAAAACCGGGAAGGATTTAATCTAGGAAGGAAGGAATGAAAGAATACAGGGACACATAAAAAAGGGTAGGCGAATACGAGAGAGGAAGAAAAGACAGAAAGGACATTTTGCAAAATAGAAGATGGAGTTTGGAAAACTCAAACTAACACAGGTTCGATTTCCAAAAACCACTGGGAGAATGACCTTTCAATCCCTAATGCACACGCTAGAACCACGTTATTACAATTCCAATGCTCCATAATGAAAACCAAGCAAAAAAAAAAGGGTTCAAAAGTTCTCATTCTACTTACACAATATAAATTCTTTCCAAACGCTCACCTCTCCATGATGGACTGGCACTCCTTCCTCCAGGTGAACCTGCTTCCTCTGCGCAGCCTCAGAGGACCGCCTACGATCCCTGCTCTGTCGCTGGCGATGATACCCGTTCTCCAGTCGGGTTCCTCCTTCACCAAAGAGCGCATCGACAAGGTCGCACCTGAGGAACATAGGATCAAATTGATCTGTGCAAAATGTAAGAGTCCTGCTGGGTAAAGTCAGGTTTCGACCAGGTTTCAATCATTCTCCCAAAGGGCAGAAGTGAAACATTAAATGTAAATCAAGGGCCTGTCCATTGGCTTTATGTTAATAAAGTTTTACCTCGCTATATCTTCTGACATCCCATACATTTTTACTTGGTAAAGATCATTGACAAAAACTGGAATGTGGAAATGCTCCGCTTCCACATTCCAGTTTGGGAAATTCCAGGTTGCAATTTGGATTTCGATTTCTAATTTTGTCGAATCAGATCTGACACGACAAAAATCTGAGATTTCCTTTTCAGGCCGTCCTGCCCAGCCCTATTTGAACTTTAGGAAAGCCTCTCTACTGAATTTTTGTATATCACAGAAACAAAGATCCTAAAACTCGGAAGCAGTAAAGTATGTAAAAAAAAAAAAAAAAAAAAAAATCTCAACAACTCTATGGCCGCAATCTACTCATAAACAGATGGAATCAGTAGCATATGAACCCCGTTTTAGCCATTTCCTGTCACAAACAGCGACGGTACTTTTCAGGACTACAGCTGTCAAGGAGACGAAGGCGTCCTCCGCAGCTCGCCGCCGAGGCCGCGGTTACCTGGCTGGGCGGCAGCCGCTGCGGCGGCGGCTGTGTACCACGGCAGCAGGTGCACCAGCAGCTCTCTCTGCCTGCTCCAGGACGGGTTGTGGTTGGGCATCAGGTTGGTGTTGGGGTTGGGGAAGATGTTGGGGAGGGTGCCGCTCGCCCCTGCTACCGTCCCATCTCTGTCCCCTGCCCTGGCCCTGGCCATGGGACTCACGCTGTGCTGGCTTTCACTCCACCTCAGGCCTTCATTGGGACAAAACCAATAAGTCATTGAGGCAGGCCGCGGGGTTGGGTTACACACCAGACGGTGGAGGCGGATTGGATGTTTTCTTTGGCACACTCCTGTAGACCTGCCGTAAGAGGTTCTGTATTGACTCTTTGCACAAACAAATTATCTCGACTTGGACAAGCAGAAGCCATAACGGCAAAAACAATGGCAGCCGTTTGTGCAATCCTCCCCATCCCTCACTTACGGACGTGGCGCCTCAACGTGACGTAGTGGCAAAGGGTCAATTTATCTAAAATAAATACTCTTTGATCTGAAGTTTGGAGGGTTTTTCTTAATGACGGGCAGGTCAAAAGGAGTTTATGTGAGAAGCAGAAGGACAGCAGCCATATTCGGCTAGGAAATACGGCGGAATCATTCTTGTTAGTATTCCTGCTAAAGACCGTTAGCCATGTAGGGATGAAAACCAGCACCGGAGAACCTCCAGGATCGGGGCTGGGAACAGTGGAGGAGCTGAAGCAAAGCTTTGCTTGGGTGGTAAACGAAAAAAAAAAAAAAGCAGTAACACGAAGTCTGACAGCAGATGCTGTGTCAGACAACTTGTTTCTACTTTTCAGTACTCAAATAAAAAGTCACATGATTTACCGTGGTAACATGCTGTTAAACCCAACACAAAGAAGAGCCGGGAGCATCCTGAATGCAGATTTTTTTTTTTTCTGTGTGTGTGTGTTTAAGTAGCTGCTTTGTAGGACACAAAGAGGTCAGAACCGATTCAAGCTGTTACTGTAGCCGGCGCAGACAAAACCACCTTCGCTTCCTAACTAGAGGGGGTGGGGTGGGGTTTATCGATTAGAATCTCCTGTGACGGGACTACCTTTATCATTTTGTCTTCCCTCTGAAACCATAGATGTGTCCCGAGTCCTTCCTTGACCTCGCAGACCTTGAGGAGCGGTGTGGGCGTTAGCAGAAAGGAATAGCCATGCAGGAGGGATGAGGAGAGGGAGCGATGTAGGGATTTTTGGGGTTGGGAGGAAAGGTGAGCAGGCGGTGGGTCGAAATTCACAAAAACACAATCAGTATCATCATCCGTTTAATTTACCCCCATTAACCTCAGGTTTGCTAGTTGGTCTGCGGCCGGCATTGATAGAACTCCCGTGTGGTTTTCAGTCTCCTCACCTGGGTTGTTCCTCTCCAGAAGGTACCAGCGGTAGAAGGCTCTGCGCTTGGAGTCGCTCATCTCCAGGCCTTGCTGCAGCAGCCACTGGGAGATGTAGCTCTGGCTGATGCCTGCGCAGCGGAGGTCAAATGAATCGTTTCAACAAATCATTTCCTTTGTCCGTTTTTATTACATCTGCGCGCAGATCAACAGTCTCCCTGTTACGTTAATGAAGGCGCGTCGACGCCGGTGTTTTATTAAAGGATGTGTGTGGCCTCGTGAGGCACGAGGCGCTCCGTTTTAATACGCCACAACGACACAAATAAGACTCGTCTTCTGCATCCTCACATCTATTATTAGGGTTCGTATTAATAGACTTTAAAAAAACCTGAGAGGTTGTTGTATGGAACATTATCAAAGCTAAAACACAGACAGACATCACGGGAATGTTTTCTCACTTCGTCTGCCAGCTTTCTTTCTGGATGTTTTTTCTATTCTGTTAAGTGTTACCTAATATCCTACCAAACTACACTTACGGGGAATTATAAATATGGGAAATACAGCATTTTTTCTTTGTAAAACACTTCAAACTTCCTCAATCTTTTGCAAGTCTTGCCACAGAATCTCAAATTAAGTGGGTCAGTTTCTAAAGCCACATATTTGGGTTCATCGTCAGGGTATCAAGTCAAATTTAAAGGGCCAGTATTAAGCGTTTTCAAGCCTAAGTGCCATTTTTATAGCACAAACAAGTAGCTATGTTAACTTCAGTTGTTAAAAAAATTCTACATACGTATATCAAATATGACTTCAGCGAAATTTTACATTTGAAATTTAATGTTTTGAAATTGGGCCTCTGTCTCTTTAAAATCTACTCTTCTTGGTCTTAAACTTAAAAAAAAAAAAAAGCTAAAGATATAGGGGCATATGGCCTTTAACATAGTGCTAAGTTTAAAAGACTTTTGAACAGAATGCCTCATATGGATTTGCAACAGGAGTGAAGAAACGCACAAATAAATTTGCCCTTGAAAGGCTCTACCCAAGGGAGGCGACTCTCTCTTCATTCATTTCCTATGGAACGAACATGATGAGGCAACAATCTCTTGCCCTCCTTCAGCCAAGCGATCGTTGACATTATGCTTGTGAAATTTTGAGCTCGCACAAGTAGGCGTGCACGCTCAGGATGAAACCCAAAACACGGAGCACGATAGCAACAGCAGGTGAAGATTTTCCGACATTGTCTCATATAGTTAGTCCGCGTGTGTGCGCCTACTTCTACGAACTCCAAATGAGGAGGGCAAGCGATTGTGGCCTCGTCGCACAAGTTCCACAGGAAATGATTAGAGAGGAAGTGATGTCGGAAGTGACTTTTATCCTTTGACGTGTGTTGAGCCCTTAAAGGATAAAAGTCAAACAATGGATCTTTTATCCTTTGATTTCACAATGAAGCAGATTTCTGTTGGTTTATCATCCTGATTAAACACAACAACATGAAAAGATGTGAAAGAGTTCAAGTGGTATGAATACCTCTAAATACTATGAATAAATAGGACAAATCTTATCTATGGAAAGCCTTAAGTTCCACACGCTAACAACCGAAGGACAAGGAGAGAACCGTCGTTGCTCTATCAGTCTGCAAACAGGCTTTATCTAATTGTACCTGGCTATAATTTAGGCACAATGACAGCAGAAGGACAGACTCAACAGAACGTTTGATGACAGGAGGCGAAGGGTCAAATTGTTCTTTGTTATTTGCATCACCAACTTAGAATTTATGAGCTTTTTTTATTCAGATTTCATCCTGTTTGTCAGAATAAAGAAGGTGGAGAAGAGTTCATGAGACTCTGCCATAAGTTAGAGACCTGCTAGAAAACATAAAACTGGCTCTGACTGGAGATACTGAGCAGTTTCTCTTATATGCCAGTTGCAGCATAAATGGTTTTTGGTCCTGACTGCCAAACAAAACCCTAACCCCTTTCCATCACCATTAAAATAAGAGGCTTCCACCCAAAGCAGTTCCAGTGCGACACCAGTACTGGTCCCAGAATTGGTTCTAAAAAATAATAAAATAAAAAATGTCAAATTGTCAGTTTGGTTTTCAAAAGTCTGAAAAACATTTGGTGTCATCCTGTTACATCTAAATGAGTTATTTCATTTGGTACTCTGTTTGATTGTTTTGCAGACATTGTACTTTTTTTTTAAGTCGTAAGCCCAAATCATGTGAATTGTAATAATGTTTTGTGGTTTTTATGAATATGAACAATACTCATGTATTTGAAAATTATGAAGTTATAGCAATTTTTTGGAGGAAAAGAACATGGAATTACTGTGCAATGGGCATATTAAAATCTACCATCATCAGTTGGTGAGAAGATGGCTGGAGATACAGGATAGTTTTTTCCCATAAATTAATAGAATAAGTTTTTGAAAACTGCTTTCCGTGTTTATGTGAAGTTATCTTTATCCAAAATTGGCATAAGTTTTATTACCTGAAACATTTAAGTGCGAGACAAAAGCAAAAAATGAGAAGAAATCTGTAAGGATTTATGTTTCACAGCACTGTACAGTGCAAGAACATCAAAGCGATTGCAAAAAATTGAGGTGGATCCAAAACATCTGGAGCTGAACTAGACTGTTTTAGATCAAAGTGGTCAAGTCAAAGTCAGAATCCAGTCAAAAAACACGTGGCATAGCTTAAAAACATGTTCAGACTAGGAAAGCATCTGATTATTCTGACAACTAATTAATCTTATATAAAAAAAAAAACACATTCTGCAGATTTTTTGTTCACCTCTTAAACCTTTCTAAGACAATATTAGAAATACATTAAAAGCTGTAAAAGAATATGTTATATTACATTTCTTTTCTATTAAAAAAATGCAAAAGAAATCAAATAATTCAATTCCTTCCTTAAAAAAAGAACATAACCATTGTATTACCTAAAATGTAATAACATAGTATTCCTCTAGTGAATTTGAATCGCCTGAAGCTAAAACGATGCCAAAAACATATTTACAGATAAAAACATATTTATATTTTGTACAGTTGTTTCCTGCAGTGCTGCTTTTTTCCCAGCAGGTCTTTTTTGCATGGTCCAGTTAACGATTAATCAACGACTAAATTACTTGGCGAATACTTCAATAATCGATTCATCGCGTCTAACACTATTAATCGTCTCAATGTGGATGAAGGAGGAGTACCTGTGACCTGGCCTACGATGGCCTGAGAGATCCGCCGGTTGTTCAGGAACGTCTTGATCTCCTCTTTCACCAGGTTGCTGTCTCTTCTGCAAAAAGAAAGAAAGATAAAAACTCATTAAGTTAACAGAAAAGAAGAAAATCAATTACCCAGTGGGTAACTAACTTTCCTCACTGAGGATTCGTTTTTCCCAGCCGTCCCTAAACGCCTGACCTGAATTAACTCGGATACAGCTTGTGGATAATGAGCCTGCGGCGGCCTGTCGTCCTCTCACCTCATGTACTCCTCCACCTTCTCCTCCAGGTCCCACTCCTCCTCGCCCATCATGTCGTAGCTGAACGCCCGCTGCACCACCACGCTGGGGGGGTACAGGGGCGGCGGCGAAGCCTCGTAGCTGTTGCTGGGCGACAGCGCCGCGCCCTCGAGGCCCGAGGTCTGGGTGGTGGCCGAGGCCAGGGAGAGCGAGGACGACGACGAGGAGGACGACGAGGATGGGGCGGGGGCCGCGGCGGCGGGCGCGGCGCTGCTGGGCGGGGCCGGGTGGGAGTCGCAGCGTGGCGGCGGCGGGCGGTGCTCCGGGTCCAGCCTCTCCAGGGACTCCAGGGCGTGGAGGATCTGGGGCTTGGTCATGCCGGAGAGGCGCAGGCGCTGCAGGAGGTCGATCTGCTCGATGGTGTAGCGCGGCTCCACCTCGCACGCCTCCATCCTGGGGTCTGCAGACACAACGCGAGGCGTTCTAAACCGTTACCAACAGCACACGCCGCTATATTTATCCCCTCCACACTGATAATCGACCAAAGGATTATTAATAGATGAAACAGATAAGATAAGGCATGCTAATTTGAAATGAAACACCTCCCTGTCTTTGTGGGTGTCCAACTGTTAGCTTAAAAACCAAAACAGGCATAAAAGTATTAAAATGGAGTAGAATAGAATAGAATAGAATCAGACTTCATTGTTTATGTTAAAGAGGTGTAACAGCTTCGTCAAGTGTAAAGATTCACACGAAAAAAGTTCTTGAAAGCTTAAAAATGTAAAATGCCAGAGTAAAAATAACAGCAGTAATAATAATAATAATAATAATAATAATAATAATAAACTGTACAAGACTATAATTGAAAATAGTGTGCCATTATTTGGAATAAAAATATCAGATTTGCGATAAAGGTTATAATCAGACGTATATTCTCTTTATTTCACATTAAAACAGAAGGTTCTAAATATTTTACTGGGATTTTATGTGAAAGAGAAAAATAGTGCAGAATTATGAAACGCTGTGAAGTGGTACAAAATATTTCATGGTTTTTGACTTCTTTTCTGTAAAAATCTGAAAACTTTGGGACGTATCTGCACTTAGCCTCTTTATCCCAACACATCCAAATAAAATCCATTGTAACTAATTGCCTTCAGAGGGTCACTAATAAGTGAAAAAAGTGAATTTGTGTGTTATTCAGAGCAGCCATCTGCAACCTGCGGCTCTTTGGAACGCACCGGCGCTTTAAAACTCATCCTTAATATGATAAAGAATAAACTAATGCTTGAAACATAAATTTAATATCAAATGCCGATTTTTTATGGAGCAAATAAGATTTTTCATAAAGAGTTACACTGAAAAATACAAGCGTAACTATCTAAACACTCCCATGTTTTAGATGGGGGTATTTTCTGTTAAGTTGGAAACTATATTTTTCCATTTTTGCTTTTTCATTATCTATTAATTTCAACAGAAAGGAATGTATCCAAACTTCTAAAAAAAAAATTCTGTTGAAGTTTTATGTTTTTCCTTATTTGAAAACCTAAAAGCAGTTAGAAGATTGGGGTTCTGCCAATGTGTTAGCCAAAACCAGCTCTGTGTAGCAGCGGGAACATGGTGGTGGCAGCATCATGCTGGGGAGATATCGCTCCTCGTTAGGCCCCACTTCCAAGCCGGATAATGACTCTAAACATACAGCCGGAGCTATAACTGAATGAGTTCGAATGACAGCAAATTTAAGAGTCAGATTGGCCCAGTCAAAGTCCAGTTCTAAATTTTTCATAATGCTGGAAAACTGGTGATCACAAACACTGTCCAGACTAGTTTGATTGAACTTGTGATACTACAGTATATATATTTTAGAATTGCTTCACTAATGGTGGATTTATTTTTTCTTTACTTATTGAGGCATTGGATATTTGCAGCTGGATCCAATTGAAATTGAGATTTGGCAAAGAAGAGTTGGCAAATATTTTGGCCTGCAGGTATAAAAGCATGCAGAGACGTACTCCACATGCAGCTAAACAGTAGCTGTATCCCAGAAAACTTCAGTAAAAATGCATTCAAGTTTGTGACTGTGACATGACTACCAATGAGGGGGGGAAAAAAAGAAAGAAACATCTCAAAGGGCTGGAATACTTTTCCAAGGCTGGAGGTTGCTTTAGAGAACACTGGTTTATAGAATTGCATAAAACACACTGCATTCACCTCTGTAGAACCAGCGGGTCACTCAAAGTTCTGGCAAGCTTTCAAACACTTGGCACAGACACTTGAGACTAACCTTGGTCAGTTTGTCCAGGGAAGAATTAAAGTAAAATCCTCCCAGCATGCATAAATTAACATAAGCTTTCTCCAACATTACGGACAGTCGTTTGTACTTCTGCCAGTCATTTGGAGTATAACAGGAAATTTGACACAGTCTCTTATTATTCATAACTAACTACATTTTTTTCTTCCAAACAAGACAGCACTTTAGGATAAAATATATATATAAACTTTGTGAATAAACAAGGTAGAATTGGTCGACTGGTTATTATCAACGCATTACTCTGTAAATATGTTATTTCACTGGGAAACTGTAAGCGACTGTCTTGAGTTTTGGCTTTAAAAAATAAATAAAAATAACAACAGCCCCTCTCATCCTTCCCGATGTTTTCCCCCACTTACCGGACGGAGGGGGTGACACGGACGGGCACCCCGGGAGTGGCTCAGCGCGAGGGGTCGCAGTGGGAACTGACCACTGTCGCATGGCTTGGCGGACTTCAGCTCGGCTGGAACCTCTACGGACTCAGACAGGAGAGACTCACTGCAGTGTGCTGCGGTTAAACTGTCCCCATTAGCATGCTGGCAAATCACTCGCTAGCAGGCTGGGTTAGCTAAGCTAGCGACATGAACTCTGGTTGGTTCCCCCGAGCGACAAAAACAATCCTGCTGTAGTTTGCCCTGCTGTCTTGTTAAGGGATTTCGAGTTGTTCAAAACATTAAAAATAAAAAATCGAAAATGATACACGTCGTATCTGGACTGGGTCAGAAGATATAACTTTTAGATACACATACAATTTGCGTTGCGTTTACGTTGTTCCCAGCTTTGCGTTAACGCTTTGAAGCATTTTGTGGTCAAAACAGGAATGGGCTGATGGTATGCTT
>CAEFZY010057339.1:0-36456 GCA_903066815.1 Brachyrhaphis roseni
GTTAATACAGTAAACATTCTATGTTATATTCAGTTTAACACCATCCCAGATGTGATTTTCTAAAAGACTTTTAATTGTTCCGTGAACCCAACATTCTTCTCTTTCCCAGAGTGAAGTGATACTGGCTCACATAAATGCCAGTTTTATGACCTCCTGTTCCTTGCCTGATAACAGAAGCAGTTCAAAGAGAGTTCACTTAAGTCATTAACACATAGTTGTTCTGGTGAGAATGTTCAATATACCTTTTTAATATAATAGAATGAACTGTATGAAACACCAAAATAATAATTTTCCTCAACAGTTGCACATAATGCTAGCTGAAAAATAACCGAAGTTAGCTTTAGCAAACAAGCGAGAGTAG
This sequence comes from Brachyrhaphis roseni, assembly GCA_903066815.1. Lineage (NCBI taxonomy): Eukaryota > Metazoa > Chordata > Actinopteri > Cyprinodontiformes > Poeciliidae > Brachyrhaphis > Brachyrhaphis roseni. Next base: position 362 of record CAEFZY010057339.1, read on the forward strand.
CTCAATATAACCACATAAAATATATTTTCTTATACAAACAAACACAAAACTGTAATACAATGTTTTTTAAAAAAGTACTTACCTACTTACTTGGCCCGCCCTGTAGTCCGTGAATGTTCGTCTCCAGCCGGTAAATATCCCACAATGCAACTGTACATTAAAAATTTACAGTACGGCTGTAAATTTCCGCACATGATCCATCGATCCAATCACGTCCCATATACTTTCCATACGCATTTCAGATCACAGTAAAGAGCTGTATTTTTAAAACCCAGCCATCTTACTGTATTTTCATGCTGTAGTTTTTACAGCCATTTGTTACAGTGAACAAGAAAAAAGTATTCTCATTGGATGTCAAGAGTGAAAATCAGAGAGATATTTTTTATATTACAGAACTAGCAACAAAGCAAAAACAGCTGTCTGTTAGTGTTGAAAAGAGCTCCCGCAAACACATAAATCTTGTTCTCAGGTGAGCTTGCTTCTTAAGAGGCATCAAACCATATTCTGTTGGCGAGCCAGGATGAAAGGCTGCTGCATTGTGCCAACTCCACAATTACACCTTTATGGGGCACATAAACCAGCTAAAATGTGTAAACTAAGGTAGTATACAGTGCAAAAAAAAGAAGAGAGAAATAAGAAACAATTTTAAAAGTCTTACTTGAGATTATAAAATCAGGATCAAAAATAGTATTTAAAATATTCACAAATATTGTTAGAAATCCATGCTTCTACTTATCAAAGTCTCGCATGGGAGCATAAGCACCTCCACCTTCAAGCTGTGCGGCAGCTATATTTATGTGGATTTTGTCACTGCAGGTGAACAACTGTTCAATGTTTCATGCTCCATTGAGTGACTCCTATTTACCAGCTCTCTGCTCTATATGTGATGCTCTTTTCATCACATATCTAAATGTCATGCATCTGGGATACCTGAGGCATGTTTGCTGCACTGGGCAGTGAAAACGTTTCCCAACTTTTAAACAATGGTGTCACAGGCCGAGTGATAACTGCTCAGTGCTTCTCATATCACTTCCACATGCACAGACTGTGACAGCTTCCAGGCACGGCGCTGCAGCTGTCTCCCAGGTGAACTCATTTCAATTACAGGGGTGGATTTCTCCCAGCTGGATTTCACACGGTCTCGGTCGTCAACGCAAAGTGACAAAACGGGGCGACGTGCCGCCTTGGCCGGGCCACGGGCTTCCAGGGAAACACTGTCAAAGCTAAGTAAATGCCTTTCTCGCTACATTGGTGCTGAAGTCAAACCAGGGAGGCACTTGCCCACCGGACTCGCTCCTGCAAGAGAGCCGATGAGCCCTGCAACCAACGTTCGACTTGCTGATGGGGATGGAGTGTCTCTATGGTAACAGTAGAGGGAAAGGAGCCGGTAAATACAGGTAAACGGAATTCTGTGAAGGATGAAAAAACAACCCCTTTATGTCATAATGTGTTTATCCAAATGCACACTTCATAAATAACAAGTTTAATGATGCTTGGTTCAACAGACAAAAAGATCAAATGATTTGAAAGGTGCAGAGTTTTTTATGAGCACACCAGGCACTCCTGAGAATATTTCAGTATAAATCATATATCTAAGGTATTCACTGTCTAGTTTATGCTTTCATATAAAATCTAAAAACAGAAATAATAACAATCGTCATTTCAATGTGCTCTACAACCATTTATTAACACCAGCTTCATGCAGGCACACGTGTCCTTGTGTGAGTCTTAATAACTTAAATCAATATAAATACCAGGGAGAAGATAATTTAATACATTCCTTTGAGTCTCCACAAAAAAAAGGATGCAGACAGCTTATGTAATTGAATGTAACAACATTTTCACTTAGGACCTTAACATTTCTCAAGACCTTGTTTCGCACACCAGCCAGAGGGGATACAGATTCAAATTATATGATAACCTTGAGGAGATTATTCTGTAGTGCTACTGATGTTTCCTGATGAGGCTTAAGACAGAGCAAAAAGCTTTATCAATGACCACTAATGTTATTATGTGGCAGGCCCTTAGGGACTCATAGGCTAAATGGATCACAGTGTCAGGTCTTCATCGAACCCTTAATAAGCTTTCCAAATGGAGGGATGGAGGGATGTAAAAACAGAGCAGACATGACTGGGATCTTTAACTGCAACCACCTGTGGATAACACATAATCCATAAAAAGCTAAAAAAGCACAATACTTGTCTATTGCAAGCAGCTTACGCTGTTAAGACACATGGCAGGCACTTTGGCTTCAGAATTGATTGCCAGAGAATATTCCAAGAATTGACGGCTGTGTGCTTTTGTAAAAAACCTCTGCTGCACAGCCAAGCAGAAAAAAATCACTGACAGTTGCACACAAAAAATGTTCTTCTAGTACAATGGCACAAAGTCTTGCTTATTATACCCCAATAATACACTCTTTTGTCAGTCTGATAACACACCAAAAGTACCTCTCCAGTCAAAAATAGCAGACATTGAGTTTTTCTGCAATAAAGCAACTTCCATAGTTTACACAAAAACATCAATCTGCATCCACAAGACACTGTGCCACATTAAGAAGAATGCGATGAAGTCATACTACTGTTCAACAGGCTGTAATTACAGACTGAACAAAGCAACCCAGTTGTACTGCATTACTATAACCTTTTTTTTTTGTCATGACTCAACACATATAGGGAAGCTGTGGTTAGAAATGATTTTTGAGTTATGAACACACATTCACTCTTTAGTTACAATGATTAATTAGCAAGGACACACAGATCAGCCTGAAGTGAGGCTATGACCTGCACCAGTCTGCTTCTGAAGAAAATCAGTTGAGCGTTGTGCTGAAGGACAAATCATGGTCCACAGAAGATTTCTGCAAAATACAGATATTCGTGATGATTACTCTCGCAGAGTTTAATCTCTATTGTCCTGTATTCAGCTGATAAATAATGAAACCTACTAGTTTTTATTGCCCTTTTAATCAGCTGGGCATGTAATTATTGTCAATACAGGAAGCACGGGTAAATTGAAAGCACTGAACTGCTGGGGCTGTCTCTGGGGTAAGACAGTTGGAGCTGTGATCTCTGTGAGTGTGTGTGCCTGTGTGTGTGACAGCGAGAGAGAGTGAGAGAGACCTCCACAGGATTCTTCACAGCACTGCTTCTGAAACGAGCCATCAAGTGCATCAGTCAACTCAGTCTGCAACCATATCTTCAGCTCTTCACTTTACCATATTTTATTGTTTTCTAATTTGTTTTTTCTTATCTTGGCAAAATTTCCCTTTAAAAAAAAAATTAAAAAATGTGTCAATGATGAGTCTGAGTCAATCCTTACCAGCTGATTAGGTTTGCATGGGTAGGACCTTCTTGTTTTACATACAGGGAACTTCTGCTTATATTTCAGTCATATAGAACATAAATTATTTTTCTTAACACAATATGTCTGACAGGTCAAATTTCTTTGTAAGAAATCTTTATCCTCGACATAGTCCCTTATATTATTTTACTGTTACTGGAACATTGATAGAACTTTATCCTTTCAAGAATAACTGATTTGAAATTATCTGGAACTTAATTCAAATCAACAGGTGCACGTTCAGGGTCATATTTCGCAATTACGGAATCATAAGAGCAACTAGTGCATAATCTAGCGTGACCAACAATGTTTATATTTTTGCACAAGTAAAAATTATATAAACATATATCTTACCTGGGTCTCTTGACAGTTTTTCCAGTGTGATATATATTTTTTCTTTTGCAAAGGTTGCGTGTGTCAGAGTTCCTACAATCAAAGCTCTGATCAGTGCAGCAGGACGTCGCTCCTTGCTGTGAACGTGACGCAGTCAACTTATGAGAAAACAACGTTTGGGTCTTTTTCCTCAGATAGACGACAGACAAAAGCTCTTATTAGTCTCTCGAAATGCTCACCCCACCGCTCCCCCGATGCCAACCCAAATATGGCCATAGGAAGTCGAGCGATACTTCACGGACCCTGTCTACTGTCAGAAATATAGCATTTGGCCAGAAACGTGTTCCCGCCATCAGCCTACAATTTGGTAAAAATAATAATAATAATGATAATTATAATAATAATAAAATAAATAGAACGCTTTTGAGAGACAAGTCAAGTCCGGAAGAGTTTGTTTTATTTTTTATTTGAAGCCAAAGCTATTCATAAAAACGCTCATTTGTTTAAGCACATAATCCTTGTTTTAGTTTAATTTTATCAGGCTGTAGGAAATGAGGAAATGTTGTATAAAATTCTCAGGGCGATGATGAATATCTGTTAAAAATATTACTTTCAGCATCAAGGAAAACCATCACAAAATTATGGTATAGACAAGACCCCCCTGTGGTGGAGCGGTGGCTGAGCATTGTGGAAGAGATCTTTGTAATGGAAAAAATCACATATAGACTAAGATTGCAGGAGGACAAGTTTGTTGTTAAATGGGAAAAATGGAGCGACTACAGACGCAAGGAGAATGCCATTCTTGTATCCAGTTAAATATGGACACGGCTGTCCAACATTGTATATGAAGTTGAATGTATTGATGCCTCTCCACTGTATGTGTTCAGAAATGTTCAATAAAAAATAAGTATAAAAAAAAAAATTTAAAAAAAAAACAGAGTCAGGCATTTTCTGCTACAGGAGCTCCAGTTTTCACAGGTCAGGAGGGCGGTGTTGGTCTTACCCAGGTGCAGAGGGGTATTTCCCAGGCTGTCTCTCTGGTTGGGGTCGGCACCATAACTCAACAACAGCTGCACTAAAGCAAGACAAGAATATCTGACATTAAACGTCATGTTCACAAGGAGGACGGCATATAAGGATTAATGTAGATAGGGAGAAAAGGAGAGAAAATTTCCACCAAAAAACGAGATTAATCTCAGAAATTTGAGGGGAAAAAAAGAAAATGTCTGAGCTTGAAAAGTCAGATTTTTTTTTTACTTTTGAAACTCAGTATTTTACACATTTTCTTTTGTTAATTTCTAAGTTTAATTTTTATAGCAAGTTTTTGACTTTGCAAACTCAGAAATTTCCAGGGGTTTTTTTATAATAAATTTCTGAGATTAGTATCTCAATTTCTTTTTTGTTTCTGGCTTTGTAAACTCAGAAAAGCCCAAGTTTTCTTCTAGAAAATTTCTAAGATTAATAAAAAAATTTTTAAAAAGTTTGGGTTTTTTTATAGCAAGTTTTTGACTTTTCAAAATCATGTATCTCCACGTTTTGTTTTGTTTTTTCAAGAAAAGTCTTGAGATTAATCTCAAAATTTTAAAGATTTTTCTAGCAAATCTTTGACTTGTCAAACTAAAAAATGTCCATTTTTTTTTGTAAATTCTTGAGATTAACATCAAAACTTTGTTTTTTTTTTCCCAGTAAATTTTTCACTTTTTTTTTTATCTACAACGGCCCTAACATGTCGTCTTGGTTACCAGTAACATACCGATGCCGTCGTTGCCATTGCAGGATGAGAAGTGAAGAGCCGTCCGGCCCTTGTCGTCTGCAGCACACGGGTCAATGTCATCCTGCAGGAGCTTTCGCACTTTAAAAAAATTTTAAAAAACACAGAAAAAAAAAAACTTAATTATTTCTTTTGATTCCGAACCTTTGAACTGTGTTACCTCGTCACTCGTACCTGTGTCTATGTCGTTGCTGTTGGCAGCTTCCCTCAGTCTTTTAGCAGCTGTGGAAAAAGATGGACAGAAATATGATTTCACCAACAATCTGGGTTACAATACGTAGTGTAATTTAGGAAGATATAAATGTAAATTAATGCAATAATAAACACATTTAAAAAATATATTTTTTAATAATTCCAGGCAACATTTTTACTTTTTAAAAATCTATTCGGTATAGATACAGTGCTAATTACTTTTATCTCCAGTGTAATATTTTTCAGCTTTAATGCTAATATGTAGTGTAAATTTTTGACATGGGTAACATGGCTCTCTGTCCCGGGTGGCAACATTTGAGGTGCCAATGATAAAAAAGAATAAGATGCTTTCTGTCATTTTCTGTTACTGACTTTCACACTCAGCCAATATTTCTACTGTAAACCACGTGTGGCTGAAGTTAGTGTCTGATTCACAGCGTTAAAGGGCTATTTCAATGTTTTTGAATGTATTTAAACGTAAATCTTATATATATTCGCTGGCTAAACTTAAACTAAGTAGCTCAACACTAAACCCAGACAATTTAAGCCTAAGAAAACTTTTATTCTTAATGGAACAACACAAAACATTGGTACTTAAATTATACATTGTACCTTCTTATTGCCAGTATTATTTATTATTCTACTTCCTTCTTTTGGATTATATAAGATGATTATTTTCTGATTTTTTTAGCTCTCAAATGAACAAAATATTTATTTTTTGTCCCTGTGCACTAATATAACAAAGTGACAGCTGAAGACATGATTGGATTTGTTCAGTCTGAATGTGTAGTCTGGCATTTATTGCATGATTTATAGATTTTTGTTATGTGGATCCTAAGAATTTTGAGTATAAGTTTTTAACACTACAGTCCCTCTTACCGTAAATGTCTTTCCCAGTGGGACCCAGGCTCCGCGCGGCTCGCTGGTGTCTCCTGGCCCTGCTCCCTGCTATCTTCCCCAGCCTGCTCGATTCGGCGACCGGCTCGAACTCACCTCGCCCCGGCTCCCACAAAAGGTGCAGGTACCTGAGCTCTTTGTCGTCTCTCGACCCGACTCGGCCCAACACCATTTTGCCTTCTCCTATCCCACTGATCCCGAACCCCACAGAAGCTGCTGCCGCGTCTGCGCCCAACTCCTCCATCCTCTCTGCGGAGCTCCGCGGCTCCGCGCCCGCCGCTTCCCGGGTCTCACCTCCGGCTACGTATCCTAGCATGCATTCCCCGTCGGAGATGGCTCGGTCATTTTCCGAAACAACGACAGAGCTCCATCCGTCCATGGTTTTTCCTGTTACATAGGTAGCTCAGTTTATAACAGTGTATGCTTACAAGTTCTACCAGCCAGCGCTCGGGAGGAAACACAGCACTCAATAGAAATTGTTGGCAGCCATTAACGTCCCGTCACTAATAAGTCTGGGAGACATTGCATTAATAATCACGAACTCGCTTACAAAAGCAGTTCGTTCAACTATTAAAACAAAACCTTCAACCAAGATGTCAGCTATTTTACAATTTACATGTCGTTGTGTCAAAGTAGTTACAGAGACAGCTATTGGACAATGAGTAGCTTCAAAGAACTAACAACCAATCAGAGTTCATGATATTTATACGTTGCTCTCCACTAGCGTCAACCCGACAAAGCAGCCAATCAAAAGGTACCAGTGGGGGACCAATCAGCGTCCAGTAGCCACTGAAAAGCGATAAAAGTCTGTACGTCAACGTCGCCGCCATATTGTGGGTGATGTTTTAGTTGAAACGTGCAAAAAAAAAAACATTCTTACTATTCAGGGAAAAGGAAATAATAGGAAAGATTTTGTATTAGAAATTCAGCACAGTTTATTTAGGTTACACAAGAGTGGCACTGATATTTGGTTCTGTAGGGTACTGTCAGGTGAAGGCGACAATAAAAACACAGACAAATTTAGTTAAAAAGGTTTTAGAGGGGGCAATAACAGCTACAATTCCTTTAGGGAAATGATATTAAGAGTAAAGACACACAAATATGGCAACAAAAAGGTGTATTGAAGATGAGAAAGAAAGGAGTTTATATAAAATACAAAACTCAATGTTAGTCAAAAGTAGAAGGAAAGAAATAATGATGAGATTAAGAGTAGATCATATCTTTTAAAATGACATTTTATGTCTAATTGGGAGAAAAGCTCGTGAATAATGTGAAGGATGGGGGGAGAAAGAAAATGTGGAACATGATGAATTGTAAAACATGTGAGCCTGTAAGGGAGAGATTGAGAAAAAGAGTAAGAATGACAGAACAGGAATTGAGTCTTAAATGAATATTGGGAACTGAAGGAAACAGAGTGGATATTTAGAGATTAAGCAAAGCATTATATATCTCAAAAATAGAATTTAATGAAAAAAATAGAATTTAATCGACATAGTGTTGCTACACACTCATGTACAGTAGGTGGCGGTATGCACCTGAAAGTTACTTGCGAACGGCAATAATAGCAAAGAAGAACCACATGCATGTACAGGTATAATATTATAAAACTAAAAAAACATAAAACATTGTAATGGTAATTCTGCCTCTCACTGACTGATTGTCAATACTAAAAAGCATTATATACTGTATTATATATGTTAAATCCAGGTAAAATATGAATAAAACAATTGTAAAACTCAATAATATAAAAGAAATATTTTAACATAATAATTGATCTTTCAAGTAACAAGTAACATCTTCCAGTGACCAGCAATAACTTTGCAACCAGCAGGTTATGACAGAAATAAAAAAAACTTGCAAAAGCAAGAATTCAATGGAAAACCACTTTTGTTTTAGTCTAACATTGCCTAAAAATTAAGAAAAAAAAAAGTTTTAAGTTGACAAAATTGCCCATGATGGCAGTAAAGATAAATTTCTCTAGCATAAGGATAAAATATTTGATCTTCCTGAGAAAATGTCAAAAGTACAATTGCATTTTCCGGCCGTTGTAGACAGGGGAAAAAAAGGGTAGAGTAAATGTCCTCCAAGAAAATCAGAAATTTTGAGATTAAGAAAATTGTAAATTTCAGATTTTTTTCTTGCAAGTTTTTAACTTTTCAAACACAGAAATTTCCAAATATTTTTTTCTAGAAAATTTCTGAGATTACTCCCAAAATTTCTGAGGTTTTTTTGGCAGAAATTTACCCTTTGCTTTATTTTTTATATTCCATCTACAACGCCGTCGTACAAAACATTATTTTGTGGGTAATACAATCAGAGGTCAAGCGTCCAGAGGACACGGACGCTCCAGCTGATCCCGCGTGGCTTGGAAAAGCGGGGTTTGCTCCCGTTCCGGCGGTGACTTTCCCGGCTGGCACCTGGTGGACGCTGCGCCTCGACGCACTACGCGACGCCCTACAGAGTCAAATATCCCTGCTGACAAAACAGCGGCGGCTTACGGTGCGTGAGAGCTGAGCGGAAACAGTTTTCTGGAACGCAGGAAGAGACACAAACAAAAGTGAGGAACTTATAAAATGGATTAAAGAGAAACTGAACTGAGGAATTTGCCTTTGGAAGGTGTGGTTCAGAAATCTGAACTGAATGTTTACACAAGACCAGAAAGATGTGCTTTGAACCACTGTGGTGGCAACTCTTCTTCTTCATGAAGAATCCATGCGATCAGCTGAGCTTCCTTAGAGGAAAATGTCTTTACTGACTGACATCCAAAACTGTCACTATGTTCAATTACAACTACTGCAAAACTGGAATTTGAATGTCTGCGATTTGAGTGACAGATTAAAGCATCTGTGTATAAACTGGATCCATACCATGGCCAGTGTACATAAAAAAAGGGAGCAAATATCTGCAAAAAACATTTTTTAGAAAAAAAAAAAACTTGGAAATTTTTTACTTTTGAAACTCAGAAATGTCCTTGTTTTTTTTGTCAAACATTTCGGTGTTCTCTAGAAAAGTTCTGAAATTAATCTCAAATTTTCTGAGTTTTTTTGGTAGAAATGTACTCCTCCCCCCCATTAGCCCTGCTACGCCTTTGTAGTCTTCTTAAGTTCACGTTTTTTTTGTTAATCCACTCTTACATTAAACTGTATTAAACTGAATGCACACAAGCACATAAAGAAACAATACCTTTTCATCATTTGAGCCTTGAAATATGCGCATTTTTTTTATCGTTACCGCTTTTCTTGCCTTCCAGACTCACACTTAGAAATTTTTAAGAACTCGGCATATTAAGGACATTTCTGTTCTAAGTTAAAAGAAAAGATCTTGGTTTCCACTTAAGTGATTCTACCACAACAAGTTGTGACTGTAATATGTTCTACGGGAGAGGAGTTCTGGGTAGAACAAAAAAAACAGACAAGTTTTTTTTCCATCTTAAATGTAAAATTTCTATACATTTCTTGCAAATATTTGGCTTAATTACTTCTGAGTGTCTTGTTCTTTCAGTAAATGGTCTTTTTTTGAGTCCACTTAACGATTAATTGGTTATTAAATTAGTTAACGATTAATTCAATAATTGATTAATCACCATTAATCCGATTAATCGTTTCAGCCCTTCAGGAGGACAAAAACCCAAAATCGTTAAAATATCCCTCAGCCATTTGTAAAAGATTTCCTTAATTTTTGGTGCTTTGTGATCAGCCAGTGCTTAGACGTGGAACCTCTCTCATCTAGCGATATTATCTACTGACATGTCTGCACATGTGCGATAAACAACAGTCACCCCACGGTTGCTAACTTAGCAACTTTGTCGCTACATTCAGCAACTTTTTACACCAAAAAAATTTGTACCGGCTTTTTAAAGATCAGCAATCAGCCGTAAAACTACAATCGGTGTGCCCCTAATATTTTCATTCAACTAAATAGTGGGAATGGTGATTTTGATCACACCAGGAAAAGTTAGGGGTAACTCATACACTCTGTTTAAAGAACAGATGTACCTGTGCTGAAGGCCCTCAGGTCAGAGTGGACACAGTGCTCCAGGAAGCGCCGCAGAGGCTGGATGTGAGACAGCGGAGTGTCCCACTCTGCCAGGAAGTCCTCAACCATGTGATGAATCGCCTTCGGCCTCGGCAAAGGCCAGCCGTGGGGACGCGTCTTCATGTCCTGCTCTGTAATAGAGACAAAAATAAATAAAAATAAACCCAAATTCCTGAACCACAATGCCTTATCACGACGGCAGCATCCATACCCGTAGGGAGCGAGTCGTAGTAGTACAAAACAGGGTGGAGGAAGTTGGATTTCCAAGCGTTGGTCCAGTCGGTTTCTGACCTGCCGAGCCCGAGGTAATCTATCTTCCTCTTCCCGTACTGCATGACCAGAACTATCAGTCCATGACTGGACACGTCATGGCCGGAGAGAGAGCAGAACCGGGGTAAGGCCTGGAGCAGAAACTCCTCCACGTATTCACAGTGGGAGCTAAAGGAAACCAGGCAACACATGCAAACAGTGCAGAAAAGAGTAACGTTAAAAACATGCGATACGTTTTAGTCTGAAAAATAAAGAGTATGAACATTTGAGGCAGGAACATTTGTAGGAAGCAGTGCTGTAACTAATGATTATTTTAGTTATTGCTTATCGTCACCTTTATAAAACAATGGCCTAAGTCTTCTTGTTTTTACCAAAAGATTATTTAGGAAAAAGAAAAAAACAACAACACTTGGGCTGTCATGTTAGGAAGGTGACATTATTCAGATGATTTTTCTGAAGATTAATCGATTAATCGGATAAATTTGGCAGATTTTTAATTTAACCTTTTTTAATGTCAGAAATACATTAAAATATGGAAATAAATAACTCCATTCCTTTTCAAATAAGCAAATAAACATTTTGTTTCCTAAGCTGCAATAGCAGTTTTCCATAAGTGAACATGTGACAAGCAGAAAGTTTAGAGCTGATCTGTTGATTAATTTTTTGCATTAATTAGATAACAAAAGGTCCTTAGTAGGAGAATTTTTATTTCATTTTATTTTTTACATGTTTTCAAACCTGGTGAAACTAAAGCTGCCACTTGAGGAGTTCTGGGTGAAACATATACAGACAAATATGTTTTGGGTTTTTTTCATCTTAAATGTAAAATATATAATTTCTTTGTACAGTTTTGGCTTAATTACATTTCTGAGTATGGTTCTTCTTTCAGCAAATGGCCGTTTTTAGAGTCTGCATACTCCAGTTAGCAATAGATCGGTTATTAAATTTGTTGGCGATTATTTCAGTAATTGACTATTCAGATGAATCGTTTCAACCCTAGTTGCATGAATAGCAAAATACAAGCAAAAGTATCCATAAATTCTTGAACTGTTTTCAAGCCATTGGTCTATTCTGACCAATTCTCACATCTTCCCTGTTTGCCGTGTTCACTCCATGGCTAACCTGCAAAATGGCCGCAGAGTAAATAACGATTCCAAAGCTCAAGATATCAGAGAATCGTCTCCTCACCCTCGGAGAAGAATAACATCCCCAAGCGTCTCAAACATCTGGTACGGTCCGGAGGCCTCCCCGACCCGCTTCAGGATCCAGGACATCAGCTGCGTTGTCATAAGTTTGGTCGATGGCCATGGGTTGCCATGGTGACGGTATTCCAGCACTCGGTGAACGGCTCGGGCTGAGGCAGAGAGGTCGAGCGGCACATTTGAACATTCAAATGACGTGAAGGGACAGAACAGTTGCAGCTGTGCGCTACCAACCACCATCTCTCGCTTCTACAAATTGGAATAAATGTTCCGAACTGGGCTTTTATCGTATCGTTTTTTATTTATTCCAAAAAATTTCTTATCTTGATAAGGTTTTGATTTATCACTGTCACAATAAACTCCAATCAATTAATGATTTTTGTCGTTATCACAATAGTACCACAAACTGTTGCGATAAAATGTTTCTGAACTTTTTTCTGACCTGTGTAACGAAATCCGTGGACGAAGCCCCCAGCGGAGGACCGGTAGTCTCTGGAGTGAGAGGCGGTTCCCAACAGGAACAAACCGGGGGTGTTCTTCCCCTCGTACCACGCCGTCACGCCCGGCAGTCTCCCTTTCGCGTTTTCGCTGGGCGGCGGCTGTGCAGAGCTGAGGAGATTTACATGAAGAAGAAGAACAAGAAGAAGAAGAAAAAGACGTTCTTTAGGAATGAATCGACAGGTACTCCAGGAAGCTCGGTTCTACTGATCCGTACCTGTCGAAAATGCTGAAGTTGAACCTGAAGCCAAGGCAGCGGATCACCCGGTCGTAGGGTTTGCGCAGGGAGAAGTTGTCGATGTGGTCCGGAAGCTCGTCCCGAGGTGCGTCGGAACCTTTCCCCTCGTCACTGTTCTGCTTGAACTGCCTCAAGTTTAGATAGAGCTTGTCCCTTGTCTCTGGATTCTTTATTCCTGACTTCTTCCTGCCCCTTTCCTCCTGTTTGGTGATGACTACGTCCTCCAAGCGAGCCTCTGCCAGACCGTCAAGAGATTTCAACTGGTATGTGTCTAATACCTCGTTATTAACAGCCCTGGAAAGAATAAACAAAGCAAAAGTATGTTTTTTCCCAGTCATGTAAAAAAACACAATAATAAATAGTTCTTATTGTCACTTTTATTGTTGTCACCATAGCACCACATCGCCCCCGCCCTAACTCTGAGCCGATTTATCGGGGCAGCCCTACTTTCCTTTGTTTACACCTTTCTTTACCTGAGATCTCCAACGTAATGCGTCTGCCAGGCCAGCCGGACGGTGCTGGAGCTGAGCATGTGCACCCGGCTCGCTCTCCCTAAGATGCTCTGGGCAGTTTCGAAGGCGGAGTTTCCTTTCCCCAGGATCAGCACGGCCTGGTCTTTGTAGTCGTCAGGGTTGGTGGAGATGGACTCGTAGCCCTCGGCCAGGTGCGACCCGGCAAACTCTACCTCCTGAGGAACCCACAGGCCCGTGGCTACCAGGAGGATGCTGGAGCAGAAATGAACAGCTTTAAGATTTTCATTTGAAAAGAAAATTGAGTTCCAACATCACTATTTTAAGAAAATACATGTTGGCTTTAGTGTGACAACATGTTACCTGCATGAGTAACCTGCTGCGTGTTGATCGGTGAGGACATAGCTCCTTCCTGTGGCTGACCGCACCGACCGGATCCGTCCAACGTCCACGCCGTATTTCACCTTCAACCCCAACTCCCTCTCAAACGCTGACAGGTAGAGAGGGTAGGCGTCGGCTGGCGGGTAGAACTCCCCGCTCACCCTTTTGAACAGCAGGTCCGGCTTATCGCTCAGCAGAGAGTTCCAGTCGTGCCGCAGGTTGAACTCTGCGTTGTGTCTTCCTGTGTGGATTTTGTTAATGCTAATCAGCTTCCTGTGCCTGGGATATCTTTAAACACAGAAAACAAGAGAGAGAAAGAGAAATAAACAACAATGACTTGCTTTAGAATATGACAAGTTCTCATGGATTAAGAGTTCTCGTAAGGTTTCCCACTTGTTGAAGAAGCTGCCCGGACCGGAGTTCCTCTCCAGGATGATGTAGTCCCGTTTTGCCTTGGAGAGGAAGAACCCCATCTGCAGGCCAGCAGGTCCGGCTCCGAGCACACAGTAGTGGTAGTGGCTGGTGCCATTGTGGAGATAATCGTTGAAGGAGGTTAGGACAAGGCCAACCAGCGTAAAAAGGATGAAACACAGAAGGTTTGCCTCCATAACCTGATGGGATAGGAAGAACAGTGGCATTGAGAAAATGTGTGGTGTGGGTGGGGTATCACACCACCCTCGATAACAAGTTTTATCGCAAAATTTCTATTTAACTGCAGGAAATACAAAAAACAAATTTTTGTACTAATGCAATATTAACAATTAACAGAACTCACTAGACACCATGTACCATGGGTCCCCAAAGTCCAGTCCTCAAGGGCTACCAAGGTTACCATCCTGCAACTTTTAGATGCATCTTTGCTCCAAAATGTCTGAATTCCCTCACCAGCATCCCCTCACCAGCATCCAATCAGCTCTGCAATAGGCTGGTAATGAGCAGTTTATTTGATCCAGGTGTGTTTCAACAGAGATGCATCTAAAAGTTGCAGGATGGTAGCCCTTGAGGACTGGACTGGGGGACCCCTGCCATATACAGTCATATTCAACAAATTAGAATATGCGTTCTGATAATGCTGGTTTGTCAGGCAGAGACCTGGTATTAAGCGGGAGCTAATGCTAAGCCGCTAACTTCAATTCAATTTATTTCTCCCCTTGAAAAACTATCAATTTAACTTTGATATTATAATTTACATATTCTACTCTGCCCCTATATATTGTATTTATGTTTATATCTGTTTCACTACCGTCGGGTGTTTATTTTGTTCCTGTATGCTTCTTGTTTTAAGCTAATGGGGAAAAGAAAAGAGAGCGAACATAAGGAGAGGAAACGGAAATCCTGTGTAAATGCTCTTCACTTCAAAATAAGAGCATGAATATAAACATGCAACTACTTGAAGAAATCAGTCAAAAAAACTTCAAAACACACGTTTGACTTTATTCAACTGAGAGTTAACAAAAACAGCCAGATAAATAACAATAAAAATGTGTCCATGAACATTAATTTAGGAGAAGCTAAATTTAGCCAAAGTTAGCAAAAGTGCTAACCGGAAAAAGAGCAGAAATGCTAAATCTGGTCATATTAAAAAAACAACCTTTTAGCAAATATTAAGCACATTTTTCATTAAGGTCACATTTTTTAAAACGTTTTTTTATTAGCCTGATGTAACATTCCAATATTAAATCACATGTTTTCATATATTTAATTAAATAATCAATAATAAGCAGGAATAATACTATTCCTGCCTTTATTTTCTTTCCTTGTTTGTTTGCTGACATTTGTTGTTTACATGTTTTAAATGGAGATTTTATCATCTTTATTAGCTGTATGCGTAAAATAATGAAACTTGAAAACATGTGTGATGTGGATAATTAATGTATAAAGGATGCACTTATAGGGAACTAAGATATAAAAATTAATTTTCAATAATATTCAAAATCAATATGGACTGTATATGCTGATACTTAACGTGTTTTGCAATGTTAAGACATATTTTGTGTGTTTTTTTATTAATTATTTGTAGTGCTCAATAAACAGCAGCTTTCTGTGGACAGGTCTCCATGAACACACCCCATTCAGATGTTTTCATGTCAACAAAACCCTGTTAACCAGTCAGCAAGTTAATTAACGTGTGCTGAAGCGAGAGAAAGCCTAAAACAAGCAGGGCGGCGAGCCTTGAGGACCAGGGTTGGGAAACACGGCCGTAGCCGAGGCTGTGTCTCCCTGCTGGGGATGCGGAGGCTGCTACTGTTAGCGCCACATACCAACCAAAGATGGAGGATTAACGAAAAGAGCGTCACCTTCTACGTGAGTTGGCGCCTCTCTCGCCACATCAGGTATGTTGAGACGGCGGCATGTTTGCTGTAATAAGGCCTTTACAAGCGTGCAGTCCTCGGTAAATTTCCACCAGCAGCCGTCCTCCACCCCGGCCCGTGAAAACCTGTGAAAACCAATGAGAGGCTCCTGCTGAAGGGGGCGGAGTCAGAGGAAAAGCCATAGAAAACAGTGGAGCGCGAGTCATGTTTCAAATTCACTTAAAGAGACCCTTTATACAAAATATCTGACATGTAACAAGCAAGTTGGAATTAAATGTTGTGATAAGTGAAGGTAATAAAATCACCACTAGAGAGCTGTAGCCATAGTTAAACTGTGATTAGTGACTAACAGAGAGAAGAAGAAGAGTCAGAAGCGCGTCCATTGTGGATATTTGTGCTGAGCAACAATAAAGTGAAAGAGTTTTGTTAAAAATTTAGCTATGAAGCTTCTGTAAACAATAGCACTATACTTTTCAAAATTCCCATGACGGCTAAGTCAGACTAAAACTGAAATAATGTTAAATCTTATGTGTGGTTAGGAACTTGCATACATATAGACAAATGTTAATTCATTGGACATGTTCAGGACAGTACAAATTTAAATAGGACGTCTTTTATGGGGTTCCATATGTGTCAAAAGTATGTCCGTGTGCTTTTGTAATGGAAGCTGCATTTGTATGGGATTCCATTTATGCTAAAAATATGGAACCCCCGAATACTTTTGGCTATCTTTCAACAATGTATTCCTTCCTCAGACTTTATTTTTTGATGCATCAGAGTAAAGAGATTGAGTACAAATGCAAGTCATACCTTTTTACAATAATTGCTTGTGAAAAATGTTTAAAACAAAGTATACTTTGACTTCCTAACTGTGCTCCGTGTTACTGTGTCTCATAACATCCCCCAAAAAACGAGTGACTCCAAACATCCCTCCTTTGAGTTTTGCCTCATCATGTTTCACAATTTTTGCCGGCTTGTATTTAAGTCTGCCTCGTCACGTTAAGCTACTGCTGGTTCGGAAACATGACACAGCGCTCACACTTCCCATTTGACTCAGCAGCTGCGACACCAGGATGGTATAAAAGAGGCGGCAGGGATCCGAGAGGCCAGACTGGAGCCTTCGCAAAGAAGAGACAACTTCCGCTTATACAGGCAGGACTACAGATCACCAAACGTAAGTACAACCAGTTCAACCGATTGCGTTTGCTTTAATGGTGCTTTAATCAAGCACCGTAAAGAGTTTCATGTCATCTGCGTAGATGGAGACGCTGAAGAGCTCAAGGAAAGACGACTCGGGTGAAGCCGGCAGGTATGAACCTTTGAGTTGATTGCTTGACGAGATTTAAAATTTTTTGCTTTTTTCCAGTGTTTAGTGAAAAAGATGTTTTAAAAAATTGCATTTTGTTTACTGGCTGTCTTCAGCGACTTGTCCGACCAAATCAAAGCCGCCACTAAGGAAAACCACGTCAGAGCTGAAAACACACAGCTGATGCTCAGCTACCAGAAGGGACAGATTACTCTGCAACAATACAAGGTATGGTGATTATACTCACCGTATCTTCCTTTATTTTTATTTTTTCCCCCCCACATCATTTTTAAAAAGTGCATATCCCTCTAATGTACCATTCTAGGTCCTGTTGTTTTCCCTCTACGAGATCTACAAAGCCCTAGAAGAAGAGCTGGACAGGAATTCCTCTCATCCCGCCGTGGCGCCCATTTACTTCCCTCAGGAGCTGGCTCGCTTGGAATCCCTGGAAAGCGATCTGGAGTATTTTTTTGGCCAGGACTGGGAGAAGAGAGTGATTGTCCCCGCAGCCACGCAAAGATACAAACAGAGACTGAGAAAGGTGGGTGAAAATGTTCTGTGGTCAGAGGCGGTTCAAGCTTGAACAGTGCCTCCCTTCTGCCCCCCTGTCCGTATTTATTTTGACAAACACGATAAAGGTGGGTTTTTTTGTAATCTGAGTATGGTAATGCCGAGGTGAGCAGTCTACAAATTGTTGCTTTCATGTTTAAATAATGTGTAGGAGGCGCCAGAGTTTCACTAATACCATGAAGGTTTCGAAAATGTTAAAGCTCATAAAACCTAAAAAGCGAACGGTTTTTGTTTTGTTGTCTCCTTTACAAATAGACAACAAAAAAAGTAAAAAAAAATCTTTAATTTTACAATGTGGCGCCCCCTAATCTGTGCCGCCCTTGCAGAGAACCACATCAACCAATATTAAGAAAAAAAAAGACCTCACTATTATCTGCATTCTCAACAAACTGACTTTAGAAGCACTTCTTTGGGTCATTTTTCAGATCGGCCAGGAGAACCCCGAGCTGCTCGTCGCCCACGCCTACACCCGCTACCTCGGCGACCTGTCGGGGGGTCAGGTGTTGGGGAAAATCACCCAGAAATCTCTGGGGCTGAGCAGCAAAGAGGGACTGTCGTTCTTCTCCTTCCCCGGCGTGAGCAGCCCCAACCGCTTCAAGCAGCTGTACAGGAGCCGCATGAACAGCGTGGAGCTGACCGAGGAGGAGAAGGCGGCCGTGCTGGAGGAGGCGGTGGAAGCTTTCGAGCTGAACATCCAGGTGAGGGAACAAGATCCCGGGGTTAGAGGTCAGTGAGCGCCCGGTGAGAGCGCAAGAAACTCCCTCTGTGTCAGCCGAAACAGGAACTGAAACTGTATGTTTGCAGAGCAAGCATGTTGAAACTTGGCGATTTGACCAAAACATGATTTTTTTTTTCTCCTTGTCCCTACTAGGTTTTTGATGACTTGCAGAAAATGCTGAGCATCGCCACAGAAACGGACCAATCAAGAAGCGGCGTGGGAGCGGCCAGGGTCACGGCATCTCCCGTCCTGCAGCTCGCAGTGGGACTGTGTGTTGCCGTGGCAACTGTAGGGGCTGCAATGTATGGGATGTAGAAATGTGGATTTTACAGTCAGTATGCACATAGAGCACTTTACACACTAAATCAAGGATGTCCATAGCGTGGCTCAGGGGCCACTTTTGGCCCTTAAAATGATTTTGTTTGGACCCCGACCGCAAGTCAAAAGATTTGACCCCCACAAATCTGGATTTTTTTTTCTCTTCTATTAAGGCCCTTTTTATGTTTTGGATCTATAAAGATATACCGATTTCATACAAATTGTGTTTATTGTTAAGCAGTTAAAAAAAAAAAAATTACAAGAAATCTTTTTCAGTTTTAGTTTAATGTATTTTGTCACCCCTCTGGTAATTTAGCCATTTTTTTGGCAAAAAGTTTGGAGACAACTGCACTAAATAATTAATTAAGATGGAAGTCTTTACTTGACTTAAACAGAAGAAACAGAAACTTCTTTCCATGTACAATATACTTTACAAAGTTTGTCTTTCAAACTTTAAATTTGTCTTCTTGTAAACAAACTTTAATGTTTTTTTAGGGTGATTTAATGTAGTTAATCAACAAAATAGTGTATAATTGTGAAATGCAATAAAACATGTATAATTGGTTTTGAAATTAGTTGAAAATAAAAATCTTAAAAAAATAAAAATGGTGCTCCGACTGTACTTTTTACTGCACTCATTGACTACCAGCACTAATTGGCTGGACCTCTATTGAATTAACTCAGTTTTATTAGGAATTAATATTTTTGCACTTATTTTAAACAAATCAGTTTTGTTTTTTAAATAATTTTGTGAAAAATTTTGTATTTTTTGTAAAAGCAATAATAAAACCCCAGTGTGTTGAATGCTATTGAAAGACACTAAGACCCAGTTAAATTCAGTGACGTTTCTGGTTCAATGTGAAATTCTCTATGAAAGATGTTTCTATGGAGATCCATGTAAACTCCAATTTGATAATTTCCCAAAAAACAAACTAATCGGTGCCGTTGGATTGTGTGCTTACAACTTTTTATTTATTTAAACAGAATCTTCATCTCAACACCTTTAATCCATTATCTCGGTTCTAAATTGTGATACATGTTATTTTCAGAATCCATGCTCAATTACCCAAAGACAACGCAGACCAAAAACTATTTACATAAACAAACATGGCAGAGGATCCTCTACTTGACCCGGTAGAGGACCTTCCTCTGCATGCGGTGCTGCAGCTCGCCCCTCCGCAGCATCAGGTGGAGGACCTTGTAGATGGCGTGCTCCGGATACTTCTGCAAAGAGAGAAAAGAATGAGAACTGAATATTGTTTTGGTAATTTTTGTCATTTAACAGCTTTGTTGTACAAAAATGACTGTCAGTCGATGACGATGTAAGAGCCGACCTAACGTGCATCTCAAGTTTTCCATAACTTTGCTGGTGGCGAGTGGTAAATTGCGTTAATGCGTATAGGACTCCGGCTGACCTGCTTGGTGAAGTCCTGGACGATGCTGTGCTCGGACACCTGGGAGCCGATGGCGAAGCGTCTCTTGAGCTGCTTCTCGACGCGGGACAGCATTTCCTGGTCTTCCTGCGAGGTGAATCCCTCCACACCTGGTTCAACAGCGAGAAAACGTTTCAAACAATCGATCTTGGTGAAGAACGACGGCCGAAGGGTGTGAACGTCCGGCTCCGTAGGCCTCACCGGAGAGGCTGCCGGACAGCGCCGCGTCCAGCGTGGACACCTGGAAGAGCCTCAGGGCCTCGTCCACTTCTTCTTCTCCTGCCACGGCCTGCAGCTTCATCTTAGCCAGAGACTCAGCGATGCGGATGATGGCCTCCAGCTGCCTGTTGGGGAAAACAATCAGGAGAATGTTACCAAAAGATATATATAAAAAAAAAGAAATAGAATATGCGACACTATAAAGGTCACACACCTGACGGTGATGGGGATGGAGGGCCGCTTGTTCGACTCCCTCTCATGGTCCCTCGCGCCGCTCCTCATCACCACGTATCGGTTTTTCAGCTTCTCAGCAGCCGCCGCCGACAGCCGAGGGCCGCATTTACTGCCAAACACACGCAGACACCGACACGTTACGTTCTCACTGTGGCTGGGAGGCGTAACTCACTCAGACAGACGGGTGGCAGGGAGCGCTCACGTTCTGGTGTAGGCGATGTACTTCTTGAATGTGGCGAGAGGAATCTCGCCCTCCACGCCTTCCGTCTGCGTCTGGGCGCTCAGGTGGACGTTCATGACGTGGCGAGCCAGAGTCTGCAGTTAAAGTCAGAGTGAGCCTGATGGTGATGACCCGGTCAGAGGTTTACATTCAATTTGGAATGAATGACAATCATCTGAGTGTCTACGATGACGCGGTGAAACGGGTCTGATACTTTAACTGTTGCATCTCCATTGACCGCAGAATTGAATAAGTTGAAATTATGAAAATGAATTTGCTTAACAGAATCACACCGATTTCGTTTTTGCAATATGACGAGTTTTTTTTTGGCCATATAAAAATATATTAACTTCGCAAACCTTTTTTCGCATCACAAAAATCTGGAACCGGATGTTACTACTGGAGGAAATGACGAAGAAGACGACAAGAAGATGATGGATTTTTAATTACTTATTGAGTGAACAAACTCAATAAGTTCACGTTAGGTTTTAATTGCGTTTCTTATTTAACGGAAACACAATTACAAAATTGTGGGGATTTTTCCCCACATTAACAGGATATCAGACATTTGTAACAGAAACGCAGCTCCTGACAATCATTTATGGGTCAAGCTGCTCTCTTTTCCTTGACTTGCAGCACAAAACAAGAGACTGTAAAACTGAATCTGAAAATAAATTTGCTTAATGGGAACAAGAATTTTGAATTGGAACATCAGGCTTTTTTAAAGATCGGTGATCGGCTAGAAAATGGCAATCGTTGAGCCCCAACAGAGAACTGAACCAAATTCCTGAATTTTTACCAAACTTGTTGAATCATCAACATCAAACCCCGCATTTAAAAAAAAAGAAAAAAAAAAAAAAAAAAGCTAAATAAAAACCTAAAATGATAGTGTTGATGGCTCTCACCATGTCCCTCTGCTGGTCATGCTGGTCCTTGATGATGAAGATCATGTCGAAGCGGGACAGGATGGTGGGCATGAAGTCGATGTTGTCCTCGCCCTTCGTGTCGTCCCAGCGACCGAACACGGAGTTGGCGGCGGCGAGAACCGAGCAGCGCGAGTTCAGGGTGGTGGTGATGCCGGCCTGGGAGGAGCACAGATGTCAGGTTACCACGGCAACCCTCTCAACGGTGGTTTTTGTATTTTAACCCCGTAGTCTCCGATAAACACCTTAGCGATGGAGATGGTCTGCTGCTCCATGGCCTCGTGGATCGCCACTCGGTCGTCTTCTCTCATCTGGGAGACAAAAACACAACTTTCACTTTTCCTGAACACTGGACGTCATAAAAATGACTTCATGGAAACATTTAACGGTTGCTGTTGTGGAATAAGGCAGCACACGATGTGCAGTGGGGGACGATTTGCTGGCTGATCCTCAATGTGACGTGAGACTTTTTCACAAACACGTTAGCTCAATATAAAACAGGCATAGATTAAAAAAAATAAAAAATACAAAAAGAAAAACCCACAGCTTATTTCAATTAAGCACCAATAATATTTACTTATCAAAAAAACATCTTAAATCTACGGAAGAGGATTAGAGCCACTAGACGAAGAAGAAAGAAAGAAGAATTCTGACTTTAATCTGAGATCAAGTCAGAACTCCAAGTCTTTCCATTACAGACATTATTAAACTGTAAATTATGTTACACTCAAACGTCCACTAGACTTAATTTTATTGAGCGCTAGCGAAACCTTCTCTAAGTCAGTTGATCATCAACCACCCATCTCAATTTAAAAAAATAAAGTTTGAGAAAAGCGATGAAAGTAAGTTTCCCGCTTTGCTCCATTCTGGCTCAAACATGAGAACCGCACCAGAACTCTGTTCCCGCCTTACCTTGTCGAACTCGTCGATGCAGACCACTCCTCCGTCGGCCAGCACCATGGCGCCGCCCTCCATGATGAATCCTCGGGTGGCGGGGTCCCTCAGCACAGAGGCCGTCAGCCCGGCGGCGCTGCTGCCTTTCCCAGATGTGTAAACCTGCGGGGGCCACAGAGACGCAGAGGCTCAGTCTCGAATCGCTCCGCCGTCCCGCTGCTGTTGCGGCGCCACGGAGACGACAGCTACCCCGATCGGCGCGCATCTCTCCACGAACTTCAGCAGCTGCGACTTGGCCGTGCCGGGGTCTCCCAGCATCAGCAGGTTGATGTCGCCCCTGCGAGTCAGGCCGTCGGGCAGCCTGGAGGAGACGACACAAAGACGGTCAAATACGGAAAGAAGCCGGACCCCGAGGGAGAGCGGGGAGGACGGGGTCACGCTTCCCACCTCTTTCTGGAGCCGCCAAACAGCAGGCAGGTGATGGCCTTCTTCAGGTCGTCGCTGCCGTAGATGGACGGAGCTACGGAGCTCGCCAGGGAGCCGTAGATGCCGGGAGAGGCGGCGAGCGACCGGAGCTGCTCCTCCTCCTGTGGAGACACTGAGCCGGTGGCGCCACGGCCTGGAGCGGGCAGAGAGGGGGACGAAAATAAAGTAAGACCCGATTACTGAGGGAACAAAAAAATAATAATTATGATGTGATATGCAGAAATTGTTTGGGAATAAAAGGCGTGTAGCTGCTGGTTGGCATGGCGATGTACTTGCCTGCTCCCTCCGTGTCCATCTGAATGCCGACCACTCGCAGGTAGGACGAGCGAATCCCCACGCCGACCCCCTTCTCTCTGCCTGCTTTCTTGGCAGCGGCCACCTTTTTGATGGAGTAGATCCCCATGATGGTCACCCTGTTGCCGGGCACCACACGGTCGCACAGATACCTGGGTGGAAACGAGGAAAGAAAAAAAGACAAAAAACATTGAATCTGCGTCTGCAGAACACGTCGCCTTGGATGTAACCGCAGAGGAAATCCGCCGGCGTCCCCTACCGGTCGCAGTACAGCTGCATGTGACGGGGCATCTCCCCGTGCGGCACGGCGTCCGGCGACTCCTGCAGGCGCAGCGTCTGGAAGTCCACGCAGACGCAGCGATCCGGGATGATAAAGTATGGGTCCACGGGGCAGTTCACCCTGCCGGCGTTCTCACTGAGCACAGAGAGAGAGCGCTTAGCGACGTTTAGCGCGAGGCGCAGCTGGGAGGCGTCTCTCTCTCGCCCACCACCATGAACTCACCTGTTGCACTTGCGCGGCAGAGCGTAGCCCTGCAGGCCCGGAGGCAGCGGGATGTTGGGCAGGACGCCGCGGCAACCGCGGCACTGCAGGCACACCTTGGTGGCCTTCGCCTTGACTGCCGTGGCCGAGATGACTATGCCGTGCACCTTCACCAGGCGGGACACCTGCTCTGACTGACACGGGAGGATTTCATGGTTAAAGGGGCGGCACTCTGCGTTTTCCAGGCATTTTTTGTACGATCTTATTGAGCTGACGCGATTGCGCTAAGAAGAAAGTTAGTTTCAATAAACGGTGTCTCTATGAAGTCTTAAGGGGACAGTATGTTGCATTTTCCATCGTATTAGTTTACAGCACAATCCAGTAACTATGTTACATTCAGCAGTTATAAAAATGCTGTGCAGGTCAAATATGACTTAAAAGAAATTTGAATTTGTAATTTAACGCCTTGAAACTGGGCCTCTGTCTCTTTAAGAACTCCTACTCTTTCTGAAACTCCACCTTCAGGAAGTCATCGCAACACGGCTCCTCCCTTTAATAACGTTTCACTGAGAAGTAACTCGTATAATTAGCCCCGCAGAAGTATTTGCTAATTGCTACTGGCTAGTCTGTAGGAGCAGGGTGGAGTCGTTGCAGGGGACGGCTGCTCTGTGAGACAGAAGCTTGGAAACTGCAACTCTGAGGAGGAGCTTCGCCTCGAGGGCGGGGCTAGGTCCTTGCAGGCGTTTTGCATGGTTGCCATGGAGATTAAAGGATTTCTCAAACACGCATGAAAGAATCAAGGCAACACTCCAGGTATGTTTTTGGTAAGGGGAATAACATTTTAACATGACAAAGCTAAAAAAAGTAGATTTTACATAACACTGACACTTTACTGTAAAGTCACCTTTTAATATTTTTTTTATATCGAGTTAAATCGTTGATAAAAACCTTCAGGCTGCGAATGGAAGCATGATGGGCGTCGCTCTTCAGCATGACCTGGATGTCCTGCACCGTCTCCTCGCCAACGGGCCGGGGACGGGTCACCTCGTCCGCTACCTCTTTGGCAGCTTCCTCCAGCTGCAATTTAAGAAATAAAAAATATTTTTATCAATGTGAAGAGAAAGAAATCACTGTGATGTAAAAAAAAAAAAAAAAAAAAGAAAGGTGAAGTGACCAGGGGCAAGTTCTCAGTGGGCAGCTTGTAGAGGCAGTCGGACAAATCTTCGTCGAAGCTGGCGAGGTCCTCCATCTCCACCTCCACCCAGAACTCCCCCAGGGTGTAGTGCCGCTTCAGCTCATCCCTGGTTTATGAAGTCCATTAAAAACACTCAGGATTATTTCTGTTGTGAAGCAGTGTTTCTATAACAACCACTCCAAGCATTCTGACTGACACTACCACGTTTCCACAAATGCTTTCTGCCTTTCAAGGAGTCCAGATTTACTAACTTCACAATCAATAGCGGTTCTGAAAGTGACTTTACGTCTTTGGAAAAACTGCTGAAAATGAAGCTGAAGTTGGCTTCTGATTGCAACTAAAGGGCCATTTCACCTAGTTTTTCAATATCTACAGCGTATTCAATGTGTTCTAGTTTGAAAATTAAAAGACTCAGACACAACAATCTTAGACTAAATTAAGTCTAAACTGATAGAGGAATAATTAAAACGAAGTTTGTGATTTTTGACACCTTGGTTTGATTTGTGAAACGTCAATAAAGGGCAATTTCAGCTATATTTATGCATCTGGACCACTTTACAATTAAAACAAAACTTCAACATCTTGAAATCAGATTATAAAAGTTTCACACACCAGGTATTAGATATTCTACTATTATTACAGGATAATTGAGTCCAGGTTTGTAGTATAGGTGTTGTAGTTTCTAATGTGGGCCGGATGCATAAAAAGTGATGAAATTGCCCTCTTGTTAAAGTTTTACAAAGTCACAAACTTTGTTTTACGTATTCCTCTATGAGTGTAGAATAGCCTAGACTAGGTTTGAAGTGTAAGTAATTCAGTTGTTAAACTAGAACAGATTAAAAACACTCCAGGCAGTAAAAAATAGCTGTTTAGTTGCAATCGGAAGCCAACTTCGGCTCCATCTGCTGAAGTGGATCAAAAACAGATTTAGGTTTTTCTTCCTTTAGTCCTGATCCAGAACAGATAACACCTTCTTAAGTCATATTTCTTCACCTAAACATCCAACAATGCCTAACTTTGTAAGCTTACAACAAATATTCTCAGAAAAGTCAATTGGATTATTGTTGATTTTTTTCTGGTTTGCTTTTCTACACTAAATCCCGCTGTTCACCTGTATTTGTACGTAAAACCGGTCCGGTCGGTTCCCACTCGGAACTGGCGCAGGAACTCGCGGAACCTCTTCTTGATCTGGACTCGCTTCTGTCCGCCTTCGTCCCCGCCGGGAGCCTCTCCTCCTCCTCCTCCTCCGAAGCTGTCGCTGTAGTAAAGCCCGGGGTCGTCGAAGCCAGACATCCTGCGCTGAGCTCGGTGAACGCTGCGGCGGCGGTAAGATGGAGTTAAGAAACAAGAATCCGAAGAGACGAACCGAAGCCGGACAGACCTGAGAGTTTCGCGGGAGACAAATGAGTGACTTCCTGTCTACTTTCCCGCGGACTGCTCCTCCGCTGCCCGCTGATTGGTGGAAACAAACGGCGCCTTTTTTCTATTGGTTAAAAGAAAGGCGTACAGGAACGCGCGTCACCAGACGGGAGGAGGAGTTTAACAAGAATGGCGCGAAACAGACAACGAAAGGGGCGGAGCTACACACCGGCACGTGCTCAAAAAAAGAACAGAGTTTAACTTTTAGTTGATGCATCTATTTCTGGTCTTGCTCCTTCTCTTCACCATTTTGGAAATGTTTATTTTGCTTTTTGACTTGTATTGAACCACATCTCTCCCTTTGCTTTGAACTTATATTATTTGGTTTCTCTGACAACAGAAAAGCTCATTTAAATGATTTAAACTTAGTCAAATTAAATAATCACAAATGCAAAAATCACTTGTTTCCATTTTTTTTAAATGAGGTCAAACAATATATCAGTACTATTAGATATACTTTCTAACCCCCTGGTGGATCCCATTATACTGCATTTAGTTGTACTGTTATGCACTTTTCCCCTTCAATCTACTTTAAGGTTAATTTTATTTCAGCTGATTTAGTTCAAGGTCATACTTTTTACATTTGAGTGATTTTATTGCTACTCTTGAGTAATGCCTCTGGATCCTCTGTTTCTTCACTAAATAAAAAAACAAAAATGAATCCGATGTTCTGATCAGCTACTCTGTACTCAGCTGTTATGCCACATTTTTCCAGTTTGATTTGCAGAGTCCACCCGCTGCTAAAGGGTCATTTCGCAGAATTTTACAAGATGTGCAGAACTTTTGAAAACAAAGAAACACCTACAAGTCCAGACGTTTGTGACATAAACATACGTAATAAAAAGTATGTTCATGTCACTGATATTTGACACTAATACTTGATATCAGTATCAAATAGTTGATACTGATATCAAGTATTTGGTTCTTGGTGTCAGACTATTGGTTAAAATAGTCTGACAGAATCACAAACCTCTGCTTGATAATTCAATGATACGTTTTCCTCTACTTAAGCAGAAGCAGCTAACAAAAAAACATTTTTAAAATTCAAAAGACAAGTTTATTGTTTTGGCATAAAACAACCTATTAAGTCATTATTATATTAGATGTCAAACATCACTAGCGATCACTCAAAAATCACATTCACGGATCCCAGAGAAACATCCTCTCTCTTTAAGACATAATGCAGCACAAGTTGGATATTCAGCCCTTACTGTTACAAATATAAAGACCTACGCTCCGGCAGAAACACAAAAAGGTAACATTCGTTCTCAAAGACCTACAGGCGTAACTAATGTTTCGGTCTCTGCTCTTCAACAGCAACAAGCAGCGTGAGCGGATAGCTCTTCTTCCTCTTTCAGGAGACGACGCCGTGTTTCCTTCCCGTCTGGATGAAAGCGTCCACGCAGTGGTCGATGTCGTCGTCTGTGTGGGCCGCCGAAATCTGAACCCGGATTCTGGCTTTGCCCTTCGGCACCACCGGGTAGGAGAAGCCGATCACATAGATCCCTGTGGAAGGAGGAAGAGGAGGAGGGAGACGGGTCGTCAGCTGAGGTTCTGCATCGGCACCCACCCGTCGTGGGTTTCGCCTCGGGCGGTTCCGCTCACCGTGCTTCAGCATGTCGTCGGCCATCAGAGAGGCCAGGCGGGCGTCGCCCAGCATCACGGGGCAGATGGGGTGGGAGGAGCCTGCAATGGTGAAGCCCGCCTGCGTCATCTTGTTCCGGAACCTGATTGGACGATGTTCAAAGGAGATTTATAAAAAACACAGACAAATGTGTTGGGTAGCTCAATCGGCCTCGATTTTCTTAATTGGGCCGAAACCAACATGTCTACCTTCAGACATGAAAATCAGCCAATGTCCCCTTTTTGTTGACAATACTCACCCCAATGTTGACATTGAGGAACTTTTCAGCCAAAAAAATATAGTAAAAAATTGTTAATGCCAAAATTGGAGTCATCAGGATAGGGCTGGGTGATAAATTGATTTTAGCGATTAATCTAATTTTTGGGTTTAAATCTTTTTAAATTCAGTAATGTCAGTGGGCCTGCCTCAATAAAGTTTTTTGGACAATAAATTGGCCCAGACGTTACTACGATAAACAATAACATTGTTTTGAGACAATTTCCAAATATTATTATGGTAGTGGCATAATGCAAAAACACATTCTCAAAGATTAATAAACTTTAAATCATTCTAAACATTTAACACCACAATAAAGTCAAAATAATACAAGAATAAAATCATAATAATATTAATGGAGGAAAAAAAAATTGTTTTATGAGAACTCGAACAAGAAAAATATTTTCTTATTGAATGGAATCATGAAAGATTTTTCAACATTAGCGGAATACTGACAAAGTTTTGCTCACATTTGCGGTGGAACTGCAGCTAAAATTGGCATAACGTCTGCAGGTCAAACACACCTCATGGTTTTGGCCGTCATGCTCTGCGCGATCTCAGTGGAGGCGAGCAGCAGCTCCACGGCGCGGGTGGCGCAGCCCACCACGGGAGGCGGGAGGGAGTTGGAGAACAGGTAGGGTCGGGACCGCTGCCGGAGCAGGTCAATGAGGGGCTTGGGGCCAACTGTGTAGCCACCTGAGGGACAAGACGTGGCAAAAGAGTTTTATTTAGAATTTCTCTTCACGAAAATTCACGCTAAAGAAAACCCAACTCATCCACATATTATTTAAGCTGATGGGTTCAAGTGATGCCAACTCCCTCCATCAGGAGGCAACGGTTCTTATTTTTACAACACCACCGAGTCAGCCTCACTTGATGTTTGAGCTTAGATCTAGTTGTGGTCCCAGCCTCCAGGCTTCCTATTTTTCAACATATTTTCATGCAGTTGAGTCATTGAAACGTACACAGTGGCTGTTCTTGTGTGGAAGCAGACATACCTGCTGCTCCTCCCAAAGCTTTTCCCAGAGTGGAGTTCACAATCTGAACTCTGTCCGTCACTCCCAGGAGCTCGTCTGTCCCTCTGCACACCAAGACACGGACGTTTAGTCTCCTTTCAGTGATGACAACCCCCTCCAACCAAAAAATTACTCAAATTTTCAATATTTCCTCTTTTTTCTTGCTTCCAAACAGAGCAAATCATGATTCCAAGTGTCCAAATCTTCAGCAGCTGCACATCTCAGTTGTCATTTGCCTGTATTTGTGCCTCACCTGCCCCGAGGCCCCAGGAAGCCGGTGGCGTGGCATTCGTCTATGAACACCATGGCCCCGTACCGCTCGGCGAGGTCGCAGATTCCTCGGAGCGGAGCCACATCTCCGTCCATGGAGAAGACGCCGTCTGTCACCACCAGGCGCATCCGAGAAGACTGAGGAGGGAAAACACACGAGAGCCTCCGGATCACGTGTCAAAGTCGAGGCTGGAGGGCCAGATACGGCCTGCCGCTGCTTTTTTTACATGGCCCTCCGAACTCCAGAGGACATCGGTAGCTTTGGTTTTTCATGATTCTGCGACCGTGGAAATTCACGCAAAATCTCCATATTTTTTCACGTTAATGCATAAATGACATTTTTTTGTTTTGTTCTGTATCGATTTTTGTTTTTTATGCATCTCAAGCACACTTGAGTTAACAAGCTGCAATATCAGTGGGAAAAAAACACACACAAAAAAGTGAAATTAGATAATTACACAAGATCAGGTCTGACATAATTCAGCCATTTTGATCAATAGTTTTAAAAACTGCCACTTGTGACTTCAGTCTAAAGGTTATTTATTCCTTTATGAAAATATATCCAATCAATCTTAAACCGTTTTTGAGTTCTGGCCTTTTTTTGCCACCACCAATACTACACTAAGTAGATATTTATCTTTTTGTTTCTAGTTCAAGTTTATCAAAGTTACCAAGGTAACATAGCTAAGTTTGTTGCACTTTTTTCTGTTGCAAAAATGGTAAAAACATTGGGCTTACGTAATGCCAACTCCCGCCTGCAGGTGGCAGTGTTTCTTTAATGAAACTGCTGCCTCAACCTCACTTGATGTCAAGTTATAGTCATGGTATTTGACAAAAAGTCACAACTAATGCCATAAAATATGTGCAAATATTGCAAAATTCCTTGAGAATATTTCTACATTAGCATAAAATTTGTGATTTTTGATTGAAAAATAAAAGACAATTAAAAAAAAACAATCATGAAATCCTGGAGGGATCAGTGTGAAAGATGCTCAATATTATTTTAAGACGTACTTATTGAATTTGGAGACAGCCATTTACTCATATTTGAACCGTTGGTTAAAGGGTTTTATCAACATATTCGGGCACCTTAAGAGCATATTTAAAGGGCAAGTACACCAAACCAAAAAAAACAAAAAAACACACACACACCTGAGCCTCTTTGAGCTTGACCTCCAGGTCACTGAGGTCCATGTGTTTGTAGCGCAGCCTCTTGGCCCGGCACAGGCGGATCCCGTCGATGATGGAGGCGTGGTTGAGCTCATCCGACAGCACGGCGTCGTCCGGGCCCAGCAGGACCTGCGAGAGGTTAGTTCACGCTTTACTGACCACAGCGGGCGATGCATCCCCCCCGTTTCTGGCAGCGGCGTGTATCGCTAGACGTACTTCGAACAGCCCGGCGTTGGCGTCGAAACAGCTGGCGTACAGGATGCAGTCCTCCCGCTCATGAAACTCGGCCAGCTTCTGCTCCAGATTCTTATGCAGATTCTTTTAAAAAGAGACCAAAAAATGCCGTTTTACAGTTATGAAACCAAACGGCGACCTGGCAAAATATTAACCACAAACTTAAACACATCATAGGGATTCAAATTTGCTGTAAAAATATAAATCAATAATAAATTTATTGCTTGATGAAGTAATGAATGTGCCAAATATTGTTTGTCTAAAGAAAGATTTTACATAAAACCAAGAAAATGGTTTTATGTAAAACCATTTTTCCCTGAGCTTAATGAGGCTGTTGTAGAAAAAACAGAGTGTGTTCAGTCAGAGGCTTCTTCAGATTCGTTGTAATACAGACTGCTACAGGATATTCCTTTCCAAAGATTATTGCATCACTGTCTGTAATAACTAAGAATCTGGAATTAAAATTAACTATAAAATTTAATTTCTATGTCAAATCTATAACATATTTTTGAATTTGAATCCAAAGACTAAAATCTTTGATTATACAGCGCAACATGACTCAATATTTATCTTTTTTTTCAACGGTATTAATAAACATAAATTTCCATTTTATTTCCAATCTTGTTTTATTACTCTATTGTATTTTTTTTTCCTCATTTGCATCTTCTGTATTAATTTAATCTAACAAAAATTAACTGTCACATTTTATTTCAGGATTTTTTTTTCATATTCTGTATTTAGTTTTTTATTTACTATCACTGAAAAAATTAATCATACACTGATTTATTTTCTTTAATATTTTCTCTTTGCAGTTTCTTCCTTCCTGTTTTCTCCTTTGTTTATTTACAGATTTTGTTATTATTATTATTAATATTATTATTATTGTTATTATTATTATGTTCATTTTGGAAGATGTAAAATTAAAGAGGCAAAGATAAAATAATGAGATTGGTAATGAAATAATGTTGAAAATGACAAACATTTTATGTCACAACAAATAATAAAATAAGTTGGGAAAGCTCTTATTTTTATAAAACCTTTATTTAACC
Organism: Brachyrhaphis roseni; assembly: GCA_903066815.1. Taxonomy (NCBI): domain Eukaryota; kingdom Metazoa; phylum Chordata; class Actinopteri; order Cyprinodontiformes; family Poeciliidae; genus Brachyrhaphis; species Brachyrhaphis roseni. Next base: position 32,649 of record CAEFZY010057339.1, read on the forward strand.
GAGAAGTGAAAAACTCATTGAGATAAAAAAAAAAACAAACAAACACTAATCTAAAGAGTGCCCTTATAATTTTTGGATGCAATATTTGGCACATTAATTACATCATCATGCCATTTATTTCCTGAGAATTTTGGCAGGATTAGTCCTCCATACTGAATTTCATTTTCAGCTGGATACCAAGATAAATGAAAAGTGCACTTTTCACATCTTCATAAGAAATAAAAATGCTCAAAATGATGCACCAATGTTCTCCCACTTCACAATCGTGCATGTTATTTTATGCTACTCTAAAAAACCCAGAAACGATATAAGAATTTATCGCTTCTCTGGCTCTGAACGCATTAAGCACCGCCGTACCTGCGTCCCACAGATGAACCTCACAGAGCTCAGTCCAGCGCCGTGCGTCTTCAGCGCTTCTATTCCCGCCTGCACCACTTCCGGGTGACTGGACAGGCCCAGGTAGTTGTTGGCGCAGAAGTTCAATATACCTAAAACACGACGTTTTTCAAAGTAAAAAATAAAAAACAGGGATAAATAATTTCACAATAAATGACGTGAACAAGTCCTCAAATCGACACACAGCGATGAGTGAGGGCGTAAAAGACTCTAGACGTTTCTCACGTGTGACAGTTTCGCGAATGTGGGGTCATGACCTGAAACAAGCGGGGTCAATGTCTGGGAAGGGGTCAATGCAGAACCGTCAACAACGCCACAGAGGATCTGCTTCGCTAGCGGGATGGTAACAAGGCAGAGATTAGAGCTGCTGCCATGGAAACTGAGCATTTTATAAACGGTTCCGGGTCAAAGGAAAAATCTGCAACAGTGGTGTCAATTAATAAGTCAAAGAAACTGTCTTATTTAAAGCTACACTCCAGACATTTTCGTAAAAATCAATTAAACTCATAATCGGTAGAACATCATAGCTGTCAGATTTTTCTATTCATTTTGGTTTGTTTCAAAATGTTTGACAAAATGAAATTATATTGTCTTAAAAAAAGCATTTTCATGCACAAGCCGCTGATGACATCACAGAAGGCAACTGATCAGTTTTTTATGGACATAAATTATCATAAAAATGTTAAAAACTGACATGCAATTTCATTCAGTAGTTACATAGTTTTTATCTAGTGTAAACGTATTCTGGTTCTGATCATCTTCTGGTCTACTCCTAGAAAATATGGCGCAACATAACCTTTAATCAAAAATAAAATAACTCCTACTGGTAGACGCTTGTCATTAGCAACATATATCCATATTATAAAACATCAAATATGCAAAAATTACTTCAAACCAGGAAAACTCAGGTACAGAGATCAAAAGGTGCAAAATGGTAAAATGGCCACCCCATTAATCCTAGTACCTCTTGTGATGTCATCAACTCATAATACGAACAAAGCACTCAGCATTTTTTTTCCTGCAGTGTTCCTTCTTAAAAAGACATTTATTTTATGTTAGTGTATGCAGTACTTTATAATCTAATTGTTTTTATTAGATTTGTATACCTGCTTTGAAAAGAAAATACACAATTCGATAGCATCTTTAAGTTTTATACTCTAATACAAAAAAGCTTGACTTTTCCCCAGGAAAAGTAAATAAACTGGTCTAGAGTTTACACAAAAGACGTAATAACAAAACCAAAAAAAAAAAAAAAATGTGTGCACTGCTTTTAATGCAGTCAATTGCAGATTTTAGAATCTTGCATGGAAATACAAAACGTTAAATTAAAACTTATAGGATCTTGTTTTTTTATTTTTTAGATACTTTAGATATCTTTTTATTAGCTCTTTGTCATGTTTGGATAAATTATAACTCCATTTTATCTTTGAACAGTTTGTGAAGCCCCCTGGGGAAGGTGCTATAAAAATAAACTCTACTAAAACAGAAGTAGTGCTCGTGTTGCTGTGTAATCTGGAGTGCTTTGCGCAAGTAAATCTACTTTTCGAGAAGGCTCACATGACGGAAGCAGGACTTTTTAAATGGCTGTTGTGTAGAATTGGATTGAATTTGACTTGTGAACTTACTAAAGCTGAGCACAGCCCCCTTCCTTTGGGCCGGGTTTTTCAGGTTATTACTTTATATAACTTGTGGACACAGTCACCAGTAAGCACTCACTGCCACGGCTGCCTTCCACGTTGATTTGTGGACCCTGCTTGGAGGTAATGATCCTCTCCGCTTTCCACGTGCCTGCGGCTCGGATGGAGTCCAGCTCGTGCTCCAGCACCACTTTGGCCTCAGCGACAGCCGCGTAGCTCCGTTTCAGAGCCGGTTCCGAGGACGCCAGGAGCCCCCGGGCCGGTTTAATCAAACTCCGAACCGCTTTGCCGAGAGACATGTCGCTTCTTTGATGTCACGCCGCACTACTGTTGGGATTCCAGGCCTGCGCGATTGCGTCACCTAACGCTGATGGGTGTATCTGTGCTGGACCAATTATATGTCGCAGAAGAATATCACGTGGGTCTTTTCGTCCAATCAGACTCAGAGCTTTTTGACTAAGTTTTGCTACGGTAGCCGGACGTTTGTGGGATAAACTACAGCAGTAATAATTAATTTGTTATCATAAAAATATTTTTTTTAAATCTTTCTTTTTTAATATTATTTTTACTATAAAAACGCAGTAACAGTAATAACTTTTAGCGCGAGGTGTAGGTAAGAACAATGTTCGGTACATCTTCCTTATTAACCTAACACGCAAACATAAACATGACCTCACGGTGACCCTTAAGTCCACATGTCTCGTTTGAAACCCTTTTAATGACTCCCAGCTGAGTTCTTCCCAGTACAAAGTGGTGAGAACTGGGAGACCACTCCTCCAATGTTAGCATAGCCTTAGCATAATTTAGGATCATCTAATATGCCGTATTGACCACATTTGTTTTGTATGACACTAGATTACCATAGCAACAGCCTCCCATTCCTGTTTAAAATAACCTTAGAACCAACTGAAGCTACATGTAGCTTATCTAGTAAACTTTTTTGCTTTTGAAAAATGAAAAAAACTAGAAAGTGTGCATTTCCTGTGAAAATGCAAGTGTGAATGCTGAATGCTTTGGTTGAAGATGCCAAAACATTTGAAGTCAATTGCTGAAGACTTGCAGAAACGCAAGAAATAGGCAGACGCACCAGAACAAATTATAATCCTGTAAAGTGCCTAAATGGGATTATTATAACAGAAAAATTGTTTAATAGGAGTAAATGCTTTTGAATAATGGAAAAATTCTACCTAAACAGTGTTAGTAATAGCTGGAGAACAGTGGTTCCTAACCTAAACCGTAGGGTCACCGCAGTTTATAAGGTAAAATTATATAAAAGGCTAAAAGTAGCTAAAATACTAATGGTTGTATCTAGGCTTCCACTTGCATGCTGAGTTACAGTAATATATTCTATGCAATGTAAAAAACTAATGTAAAACCTAAAATTTGAAAAAGACAGAAACGTTCCCATACTCCTTCTGATAAAAACGGTGGGTGAATGAAATCCAAACCTTTTATGGTTCCTGAGATATCAACATTTGTTTGGAGGCATCATTTAACACGGTGACTACAAAAAATATGCCACATGCAGCACGAAAAAAAAAACAGTGTCAAAAGCTCAAATTATTCCCAGGTGTTAAACAGCTGTTAAACTGCCAACTTCAAAATGGCCTCTGCCTTGTTTCCTCCATCAGCCCTGAAACTGGATAATTGATTGCCATTAATAGCAGTGTTGTCAGTAACGCGTTACAAAGTAACGAGTTACTGACGTCGGACCGCTTTTTTCAGTAACGAGTAATCTAACGCGTTGCTATTTCAAATCCAGTAATCAGATTAAA
>CAEFZY010057350.1:0-36367 GCA_903066815.1 Brachyrhaphis roseni
TTGTTACAGTATAATGAACATCTGGACCTGACTTTCTTTCCCATCTATTCCTCTATTTAGACTATAATAAGTAGATTAACCCAACGTCACATGTTTTTTTGTTGCTCTCTCTGTCAGTATTGCATGTTTTCTAAATCAGTCTACAGAATATTTTCCCCAAAGTTATCAAGACGTTGTTTGTAAAATGTGAGACATGCCTTTGTGTTCTTTGTGGTCATTTACCTTCTTCCTGCTATTATTCATATGGGGCCAGTTTGGAGAGCTGTTAGACTTTTTAATTAAAATCCTTTAACTTGAGTTCAAGTTGGAATGTTAAGTTTTAACATTTTAACTCAACAACCTCAAGATGGTTAACCCCAAGATCACTAGATCTTCTTAAAAGATAGAGTCTAGCAGTTTTTAAAGATACAGTGTTTATAGCAAAGTTGAGCTGACTGTCCAGGAACGACACAAGAAATTTAAAATTTGCCTCACTTTCAACAGATTGGACATCAAGAGAAACTGGAATCACTTTCAGGTTTTGTTTATCTCATTTAATTAGCTCTACTTCCTTAAGAAAATGAAAATTTATGTTCTTTTGTGAGGGAATTTATCTTTTACGGTGCCAGTAATACTGAGTTAATAGTAAATAACAAAGACTTTGTGCTATTCTGATTTAGTACTGTAATTATATTAGTTGTGTTACCACCTCCACGCCACTAGAGGCAGTATCAGGCCCGAAAAGATGCGACTAAGGAGCAGATTTAGAAGAACACAGAAAGCTACAGAATTTGTTTAAAACTGTGAGCTTCTCTGAAGTAAATAAAAGAGAGAAGTTCAAATATATGCTGAGAGTGAAAATCCTTCCTAAAGGTGAAAATATATCACAGATTTCAAAAGAAAATAAAAACGGGAGGTCGCGGATAATATAGGAAATAGCGCCCCCTTCACTTCCGGAGTGCAATGGTCCCATTTCCATATAAGGTCTGAGACGGCGTCCGTCCCGCCCCTTCCTGTTTGCTGCTGCGAGGTTCTTCTCTAACAAAGGAAGATAGTGGATGTTTCTGCAGCAGCGCTAAAATGGTTTCCATCGTGCATTAATACATTTAAAAGGTACAAACTATTAAAATAGGCATATTATGATTATGTTACAGTAAAAGGTTTAATCCAGAGCAAGGGCAAAACCTCTGACAAGAACATATACTTCAAAACATTATTTTTGTTGGTTATTTGCAGATTTTTTTACTTTACATTAATAACCTTCGTTCTGCCTGGTCACAAAAAGACCAAAACATCTGAAATAATTCAGAGTTTATGTGATTCTCTTTACATTTTACCAATTTAACATTTATATGGACCAGTCAGGTGATGATGTCTTTATTTTTTCTTGAAAAGAGAGAAAGAAAGTATGACTTTCAAGGTTCCTCGTGTGAAAGATCAGCCAGAGTCGGATCTTTTGATTTGATGGATCATGAGGAAGTTGAGCACCAGAAGCAGAATCTGTAAAAACAAGAAAACTGTTAAGGATCAAAACAAGTGGGGAAAAAAAGCAAATATCTGCTCTAAACTTTAATTCCTCTTATGTACCTCTGCATCGGGTTTTCTGATCTTTAACTGGCGCAATAAACTTTTAGGGGCAGCTTTCAACCAATAAAATCGGTTGCAATAAAAGATTCTGGGAAGATTATTATTATTTCAGAGCTAATTTGGTGTTTGTTACATTATTAATCATCATTATTAAAGGACTCCTTAAATGACACAATCTGAGGGCCTCTACATATCAAAACAAAGTAATTTTATACCAAAGAAATCTGAACTTTTCAGATGAATCCCAGAAATTTTCTTTAAAAAAAATGTTGGAAAAATCTGAGTTTCAAAAGTTGAACATTTTTCACATTTGAAACTCTGAAGCTTCAAAGTTTTTTCTACAAAATTTCTGAAATTAATAGAAAAAAAAAATCTGACCATTTTCTTGCTAATTTTGAACTTTTTGGAGCTCAGAAATTTCCACCTTTTTTTCTAGAAAATTTCTGAGAATAATTTTTAAAAAAATTAGATTTTTTTTGTCAGATACTTAACTCTTTCTAAAACCTACAATGGTCCCATACTGGCGTAAACCAGTGCTATTACCAGTTTATCCATGGAATTGATGGCTAAAACGCTGCTTGAAACACCGGGTACATTGAATTTACAACGTCTGAAACAAAAGCTGAAAATCTCTGATGGTAAAAGAGAACATAGTTCAAACTTACTTCGATGCAAACAAATCCATAGAAAAGCACCATGGCACCAGTCGGACCCGCACTATACAGCACATAATAAATGTCTTTGCAGGACTGTGGAAGAAAAGGCAGAAACATGAAACATTTCCAAAACCTTGACAGAATGGGAATGATGACTGAATTCACAACGATTTGTAAATAAGCTGATTAAATACCTGTGAATAGATCAGATTTGGACCCTCGGTTCCCTGGTGGGACAAAGATCAAAATTTTCCAGAAAATTTCCAGAAAAAACAAGAAATTTCTGAATTTCAAACGTTAAAAATTTGGTAGAAAAATAGTCAGAAATCTTTAGATTAATCTCAGAAATTTTCCAGAAAAACAAGTTGACTTCTGCATTTAAAAAGTCAAACAAATTGCTTAAAAACTCAAAAATTTTGACAACAATCTCAAAAATTTTCCAGAGAAAAACTTGAAAATTTCTCAGTTTCAAAAGTTGGAACATAAACAAACCTTTCTAGTTGATGTTAGATTTCTGTTAAATCATTTGTTTTGTTTGTTAAAATATTTCTAATTATGACCCTTTTGGCTTTCCATACGTCCTCTAGTAGGAGCAGATCGCCAGGCAGCTGAAACATATTTCAGATGCAGATAAAAACAAACAGCTCCTGCATTACTAGTCATTCTTGCATTGCGTTGGTGGAGAACCTTTGGTCGTATCTTCCTGCTCTGATGGACCTTAAATTAACGGTTTTAATTCACTGTGTTTATATTTAGACCTTATATAAACACAGTGAAAGTTTGATTCAGAACAATATTTGTATATGTTTTATGTTTCCCATTGAAAATGCTTGACATTATATTGTGACATGACTGCATGTAACCAACCTGAGGTCTGGGTTTACATTTCAATCTCGCATCAGATCCACTTGCTGTGCATTCGCAGGATTCTGGGATTTTCTTGCCCCAGTCTTCTGCACTTGACACTCCGCAGCATTCGGCCTGCAGCCATAGGTGACTTTAAGTACGTGATCCATCTCAAAACTACGTAGAAACTGTTAGCTTATCTTGGTAAAAAGCCTTACTTTTTTTTGAATTTCTTCAATCCTGGTCTCGTTCATCAAGTTATTAATCATTTTTCTATCAGGTTTGTTGAAATTCTCCTTTATCTGCAAAGTCAGAAGAACTGAATTAATAGGATCTAATACTAGAGAAGAACAGATTAGAATGAGCACAAAAGTTACAACAAACAGATTCCTGTTGGTCCATTCATCACGAAACTTCACTTCTCAATTTGAGATGGGCCAAAGTTGATTTTATATGTTCAACAACCAAAACGTCTGTTGAGATCGTAACGTCAAAACAGAATCTAGTGACTGAAAAGAGAAATCTACGGAAACCAAATCATCTCAAAATGTAATTTCGGTTGCGTGTGAGAATGGAAAAGATGCTTTATGTGTCCAGTCAGAAGAGATTTAAGTCCGAATTCTGAGATTAAATGATGACTTGCAAACTTAAATTCTGAGATTAAAGTCAGAAATCTTAGATAAAAGTTAAAATTTTGAGATTAAACAATAATTTGCTCATTTAAATTCTAAGACAAAAGTCATAATTCTGACATTAAAGTCATAATTAACTGAATAATAAATACATGTAAGAGAGAACAAAATAGTCCAGAGAAACACAAGGTGGGTAAATATTAGGCAGATACATTACCGCATTTCTAAAGATAGTGAATAAAATCCCCATAAACAGATAGATGATCATCATGATTATCGTCAAACCTGCAAACTGTAAATTAAAACAAACAGATCAAACTTTGTGCTGATGGAAACAAAACAGTTTAACATATTTGTGAGAATTTGTGAAGTGGTAAACTTTGTTTTTTAGCGTACGATCTTCAGGACGATGTTGTTCTCTGCGATGGCGCCGTAGATTCCCAGGACGGCGATGAAGAGGATGATGAGGGCAAACACCCAAACCTTTAACGGGTTGAGGTCATGAAATCCAGAAACCTGAAAGAGACACTGGATTACTGCTGAGTCACACTCAGGGGCGCCACTAGGGGGCGCCAAAACGATGGCAGAAAAATTATTTCTTGTCCATTTTCTGTATTTAGCAGCTGTTTGTGCTTTGAAAACACACTACGTGTCTCAGAAACATCACAAAGTTACTAGCTACATAATGTGTACAATGATTTATAGTAAAACTATCTGCTTCACTTCTTCCATCTAACCTGATGCATAATAGGAACGTTGTTGATGTTTACCTTGTAGTTGTTGGCACTAGACATCACGGACACGTGGATCATCACGAATCCAATAACCTGGGAGCAGAAAGTTAAATAATGCGAGTCAGTTTGAGAAATTAACTCAATGCAGATGTTAAAGCCTCATTTGAATTGTTAAATTAGGGCTTGAGAGTAAAATAAAACTTTAAAAGTGGATTGTAAAGACTTTTTAAAGGCAATTTATGGTGATGCATCGTGGAAGATGTAATTGCAACAAAAAGACACCAGAGGGAGACAAAGAGTTGAGAAAAGTTCTGCTTCCATTTACATTAAAAATAAAACTGACAAAAAGATAAAGTTATTAGAAAACAAAACAATTTGAAACATAATAGAAGAACAAATGTAGGCATTAATATATATTTTTAAAGATTTATTTCAGAAAAAAAAATATTTACATTAGTTCAAAATCAAAATGGCATATTTTGAAAATACAAAAACAATACAATAAACAAAATATGACTTAAAAGATCTGGTAAAAGAGCTGCCAAAATATAAAAATCAAATAATCAAAAATAAAAAATAATAATCAATAATAAAAAAAAATTATTTAATTTGTTCCATATAATTGGTTAAATTTGGTCAAACTTACTTTATTTATATTTTTGTTTAACATGACAACTTAAAAAATTCAATCTATTTACTTGTAAGACATTTTTAAGTTGGATTAACTGTACAAAAACAGCAGAAAAATGAAAAATCTGTATTTACCTGCTTTTTTACCTCACTGCAAAACAAGAACTGAAACATTTTATGAAGTCTTTTATTTAATTTTGATCAAATACATAATCATTTTACCAGATACTCTTGTGAGGCAAATTTAACTGTAAACTGCTACAAAAATCTGTTGCATGTTGAAAAATTCAGGAATGGAATAAACATTTTTTTGTTTTTTAAAGAAAGTGTTGTGTGTGTAATCTGAAATGTGATATCTCACCAATCTTGTGTGATGGTGGAAACTAATGAAAATCCTAACAAATAAACAGTTTTTCCTACAAATGCACTGATATGCTGGTAAAGTAACAACTTGGTTTGCATATTTATAAAACAAGAAATAATCAAAGCTGCCAAAGAATCAGAAATGATAAATCCTTTCACTCACCACGAAAATCACATTGAGGAGGACAAAAGCTAACTTGAGGCAGGAGTTTGCTTTCCCCATCTTTACTGTGGATGCTGCAGGTCAGGGTTCTGGAAGGTTCTGGAAGGTTCTGGAAGGTTCTGCCAACAAATATATGGGCGGGCAGCATAAAATGACATCACATCCTGGGTAGTTCACTGGAAAGTATGTGCATTTTTTAGATAAAATTACTGGCAGGATAGAAAGGTCGAGTGCAGCTCAACCTGCAGGTTGAGCAACACTGGCGAGAAACGATATAGCAGCGATCCATTAAAGGTAAAAATATTCAACGAGAAGCAAAGAGAACCAGAAAAAACATGGAGGATAATAACTGTTTATCTTGGACAGATTGAGAGCAGTTTTCTCCAGTGGGTTTTACTGTATCTGCTGTGGTTGGCTCAGCTCACATGGGCCCCACTGCTGAAAGCTGGAAGGGGGAAAATGAGCTCAGAGTTCCTTGGAAGAGTCAATCGAGATTTAAACATCTGCAGCCAAAACCTCAGGGAGTTCTGGATGGTTTCTGTTCACATCGAAAACTTTCTCCAGCCAGTACAGTAAAACTGAATAACATTATGACTCTGAAATTACACAACTAACACATTTAAATGACGTCTGGGTCAATGGTTTTATCTACCAGGAGCAGATAAAACCACAGCTTTGGAGGATTCACTGTTTGGTTCACAGAAAACAATCAGCGAAACTCTTTACACATTTCTGAAAAGTCAGACTGATGAAGTTAATGAGGATTTAAAAACTTTAATTCTGCAGCTAAAACCAGAATTTTTACTTCAAATGATAGATCTGAACTTTAATCCTGAGGTAAAAGTCAAAATTATGACATTAAAATCACAATTATGTATTTAACTTACTGGCAAAGAGTAAAAATAAAATCCTCATGTTTAAAGTCAGAATACTGCATTTAAATTATTACTTGGAAGAATTATTGAATCAGGTCATTATTCTGAAATTAAGTCAAAATTCTGAGATTAAAGTCAGAAACCCAAGAATAATGTCAGAATTCAGAGCGCTAACATTAAATGGTGATTTCCAAACTTAAATTCTGAAAGTAAATTCAGAATTTAAAGTAAAAATCTAAAATTAAAGTCAGAACTTTAAGCTTAAAGTTCTGACTTTTTGAGATTATGACCAGATTCCAGGATCAAAGTGAAACATTCTGATTCTTTAAAGTCGACAAAAATCAGATATAAAAAAAGCTGCATGGAGTTTTTCTCTCTTTACTGTAGAGTTTGTGTTTAGTTTTCGCTTTATATGTTAAACTCCTTTTGCTGCAGAACGATGTAAAAGATTTAGAAAAATCTACAGCAAATATCTGCATCCTCATCTTTGAATGAGAAAATATTTTAAAGTAAAGAATGAAAAATACAAAATACATCCTGCACAGGATTCTCTTTATGACATCCGGTCTCTACAGGACGTCCTCTGCACGGTGTGGACATACGTCCAGACCTGAGAAACGTTGGTCATCTCCAGCTACAGGCATCAGGAAAACAGAAAACTCCTCACCAGCTAGAAATGAATTACTTCCTGACCAGACTCTCTTTTCCAGATGTGGCTGCAGCAGAAAACAAAGGTCAGCATGAAAAATCTGGAGATTCCTCTTGTGTTTGAATGCTTAGGTTTTGAAATGATTTTTTAATAGTTTGTCTCTTTTTTCCAAACTGGGACACAAACCTTACTGTCAAATACGACTTGGATCATTTGACTTTCCAACTTGGTTTTCAGGAAATGATTGTTTCTTGCCCTGTTCCTTTCTGGGACTTCCTGTTATTTCTGCTCACAATGGAGGGCAGGTGGGAAATTTGGCATAAAGAAAGGAAAAGAATTGATAAGATCAGATAATGCAGAGAGAAATAATGTGAAAAAACATAATGAAGGTTCTGAAACAGACATACTTTGTTAACTTAACCCAATCCAATGTGTGATGAGCCAACTTTTAAAATACTGTGTCAACTGGTCACATGTAGTAGAATCATGTTTGTCAAACTTTCTGTATTTACATTTGTTTAACATGACAATTTAATAAACTTATGTGGATAAACTTAATTTAATTCATTGTGACCAGTTAGCCCAATATGTTTAAGTTGGATGAGCTGCAAGTTGAATGACGCTGATGGAGTCTGTTTTTGTTTTTATTGTTTTAAATCATCCATCATTTTTCTTCTAGTTTACAATTTGAAAGGAATGAGATATTTATATCCATCCGGAGACAAATACGACACATTTCTGAAATGATACAGAAACCACCAACGTTATCATCAGACACTTGGCAACGGATGGAAAACTAGGTGGAGCATTTTTAACAGACTGTCATGTTTGAAGTAACTTGCTTGACCCTCATGCAGATCACAAACAGGAGACGGGAAAAATCAGATAGTTTATTGTAAACAGATCAGTGATTGAGTGTGATGTGTGATTGTTGTCCTGGGACCACTGGATCAGCATCGTCTGACATCTGAAGGAAGGGAAGATGAGAGTTAAGTGGACTGTTAGAAAAGAAACTGAAACAAATACTGGATGAAATGAGGTTAATCCGCCAGGGGGCGCTGTTGGGACACTGGAGCCTGGGTTGCTTGCAGGAGAGGGAGGTGTCTGGTCCGGTTTCAGATTGCAGGAGTTTGTGAGGTTGATGATGGAGGAGACGTTGGAGTGCAGACAGGTAAACTAACAATCTGTAGTGGACCTTCACCATTCATAGGTGGAGAAACCAGAAGAGTTTACGGCATAGGTTCATGGATCAGATGAACTCGGGCAACATGATGGGTATGAGAGGAAACCTGAGAGGAAACCAGTGAGGAGTGGAAAGTTTAGGTTGCTGGGAACACAGAAAAAGGCTCAGAGAACAAAGCTGAGAGTATCATTACTGGCTAACACTCAGGCGCTGGAGAACTGGCTGCCCTCCATCAGAGAGTAACCTCTTGGCTCCTCCTGGTGGAAACACAGCAAACCACAAGGTTAACTTAGTACCCAACACTAAGTTAACCTGAGTGAAGCTTCATTGAGTGGCAAAATGAAAAGGATGGAAGAAAGAGAGCAAGGAAAAGCCAAAACCTGGACGCATATTTTGCTTGTCGTCTTGGAGATGAACCAGACTATTTAGTTGGCAGATTCAGACTCAACAACCTGTCAGCCCAGCGAAGGAGCTGGACTAGTAGCAACTCTGACATTATTCACAATGTGTGAGTTAACTGTAGACTGGTTGTAAACTGCAGCAGCCTGGCTGCCCAGCTTACATCTCCTTTTCTCTGTCGTTGGTCCAGCGGTGATGTCAGCGACTGAAGGATGAGTTAAAGTCGCTGTTGACAGTTGAGCACAAGGGAGCCAAGGCAGCAGTATGTTGTTTATGGTTAAGGCTTATAGCCTCTTCCAGACCGTCCAGTTTGTGTGAACGGCGGCGCGGGCGATCTGAAAAACTACAAGCATAACATGGAAAAAGTACCATGTGTGAACTGTTGGTAAAAGGTCATGGCGTTCTTGAGCAGACTGATGGGAGGCTGACACATTCCCCTCTGCAGCTTTTACAGTTAAACTCTTGATTTCAGTTCACACTTTATATGCAAATACTTTGACTCACAGCACATGTGGTAATAGTCATGACTCAGTCATTATGTTGAGGACCAAGAATTGATAACATCAGATTAGAGCAATTTTCAGAAATGAGCAGCTATTAGATGTGAATTATAAAAGAAAAACAAGAAGACTTAAATACAGAAGAAACATTTGTAAATCTTACAAAACAGACCCACTCTGTTAACTTCACATCCTTATTCTTCAAATGTACAATCATCCACTACTTTATGTGTTTCCAAAACAAACATGGTACATTTTCAAAAACTATTAAGAAAAACGTGCAACAGCACAGAAAGCAAAATAACTCCAATACAGAAAACCCTGAACAACTCAAACGGCTCCATGTTTATTTCTGAAAGTGACGACTCAGCGTTTCAGCTCTGCAGAGGAAACAAGATGTTTATTTGGTTCAGGTGTGTTAGAGAAGGAATCCATCACAACAAAATATAATGTTTATGGTGGAAACATCACAAAGTGTGGAAACGTTTGCAAAACATTTTATTTGGGAACATTTTTGCTAAAATAAAGAATAAAAAGAAAGAATCTGAACAATATTTGAGCATCATCCCATTAAACCCATCAAGACTTGGAGGTTGATGTCAATAAGCCGTCATGGCAAAAGATGACATTCCTGCTTTGTCGTGACGATTGATCTGATTAATCATGTTAGCGGAGATGATCAATCCCATCATCTGGAAGAACAAGTGGACAGACAGTTGGTCAGAAGAGACATGAGGCCAGAACCAAAGGAAGGTTCTGTTGGGTTTACTGTGCAGAAATGTTTCAGCCTATCTCCTCCTAAATTCATTGTTTGATAGTCAATCTGCTGTTCTTGATGAAACATATTAGCATATTAGCATAACATGTTTTCCTCTGGTTTTGATGTGGGAAGTCAACATGAAAATGTAACGAGTCAATTCCAACTTGTTCTGTTGTTTGATCCATTTTGTTGTTTTACACATATTTACTTTAGTTGTATATCTGCACACCAACCAAATACTGAACCACGGCATAGAAGTTTAAACATGTTGGACTTAAAGCTGCAGTAACTTTTATAAAAATGTATTTATTTGTTAAAACTGTCACCATGTTGTGACAGATACTCTGGGAAAAGCTCCGCCTCGTCCCTGAGCTGCTACTGCTGTCTGCAGGAGTGCAAAAACAAAGAGAGCTGGAAGGAGGGTCTTAGTGCTGTCAATCATCCTCATGTACTCGCTGCTAAATGAGCTAATGGCAGAGAAACAACTTACTGTTACAGGAAACCCATTTACCTGCCGTCTCCGGTGGCTACGCTAACTAGCTTTAGGATTCATGCCAGGCTATGTTGTGGTTACAGCTAGCGGGAGGGGATTAGCACGAGAGCGCTAATCTCCACATGCTCAGTTCAAACATGGTAACCGCTGGTAGAACTTGGATTTTACATTAAAATATCCTAAAAGCCCATTTTTCTGGCTCCTAATTTTCCTTCATGACTAGAGTTGGATTGTTTTTAATCCACCATTTCTCCAAAATAAAAACATTGTGTACATGTATCCACATGCTTGGTGTTCAGTTATTTATTAGCTTTATTTAAGGCTGACTATTTACTGCTTTTACTCCCAAAGAAGTTATTATTGACAGAGATGCAATTTTAATTTTCATAATGAAAGTGAAGAAATTTAAGACCAAAACATTTTTGTCTCTGTTCTCAAGTCTTTCAGTCTTAAAGGATTTGTGTTGCTGTGCAGTGATGATTGTTTGTAGATGATGAATATGATCAAAACTTACAGCAACAAAAGCGAATCCAAAAATGATGCATAAGGAAATCTTTATGGCAAATTCAACATAATCCCCAACAATTTCACCACAGGGCTGAAACAGAAAGTTGAGAGTAAGTTATGGGTTGAACCCTGGAGATCTGACAAAATGGTGAAGTGAAATTTGCTTGTCTGAATACCTTGGAGTAGACAGATGAATGACCTGTGTATCCCTGTGAGAAAACCACAACATGTTCAAATATATGCAGATAATTAGTTTATTCTTTAACATAAGATTAATTATTAAACCTTTTTAAACTCACCTGTTGGCTGTATTTACATTCTGGTCCATATGAAGGTGTGCAGTGACAAGAGTCAGGGATGTTTGAACCCCAGTCCTCGACTCCAGTCCATCCACAACAGTGACTCTGAAACACAAGATTTAAAATTAGGAGAGTTGTTGGGTTTTATACAACAATACAGTCTACATTCCGAAACAAAAGAATTGCTGATGCTTTAATTTTAATATAATTATTTGTCCATCACTGACATGCATACTGGGTTTTTATTAAAAGCGTTTGTCTGTAATTCCTTTAAAACACCACCAGAGGGAGCCCGTTAGTCTTACAAGTTCTTGCAGGGTTTCAAGCAAATGTTTTTTTTTATGGTCTTTCATGATCTCCTTGGCAACTTCAGGACTTTGAAAGTTTTCCATTGTCTAAACATTAAGGAAAAACACAATTAGATCAAACCAGACAAAACACAGACAAGATTAAAACAATTAGGAAATGTAACTTTTTTGTCATTGGGTTATTTTAATGAGTATCAGTGGAGACTGAATGTTCATTTTATGCCTCATTGTTTACATATTGATTATTGTATCAATTTTCATGCATCACTTTAACTTTTTAATAATTACCTGGTTTTTTAAAACTAAGGCAGCAACTCCAAAGATTAGCATGAGGACCATTGCAATCCCCATCAAAACTGCAAACTGCACAGAAAAAAAACAATACGAATAATTATTGAACTATTGATCAACTTAGAATTTGTATTTGTGTAAATTTGGTGAAATCTTGTACATACAAGTTTGAGGCCACATTTACTTTCGGTGCGTGCAGCGTGGCTCCCCAGCAAGGAGATCAGGACAGTGGTAACGGCAAACACCCAGAGCCAGATTACACTCGGGGCGTCAATCCCTTCCATCTGATCAAAGAGAGCAAAAACACAGGACTTATCAATTATTGATTCAAGTTTATTTGTTTTCCCCAACTTTCTATTCTCCACTGTATTAAATTATTGGGATCGTTGCATTTTAACTCATCGTAGGCTGTTTACGTCTCCAGGCTACAGCAGCAAGACAGCATGTCCTCAAAAGAAAGAAACCTATGAAACACTAGTCCAAAATAAACACATTAAACTTTTTGTGTTTTACCTCATAGTCTCTGGGACTGACCCGTATCAATCCGAAGATCAACATGCCTCCCAAACACTAAAAAAAAGGAATCCACAGGTTTATTCAATAAAACCAAGAGAAATACGGAAACATTTAGCTAAAAATTAAATTTTAACACTGAAGAAAATATAATATCTATTACTGATAAAAGTCTTTTTAACCTGCAGTATTAACATCAGTGAAATGTGATGCATTTCACATTTCATTACACAGTTATCATTTCAATAAATTAATTTAAAAATATTAGTTTTCTCTACTTGTCACATTTGTCATTTGTACATTAAAACACTAGAGGGCGATGCAGAGCTAAAAACTAAACTGAATGAAAATGGACATGAAAATATTTGATATTAGAAACATAATCCAAATATTTAAACTACAGTCAAGATTAAAGTGACAGTTTAATGTCTGGATGAAACTGTTGGCTTTGAAAATTGTTCATTTTTATCAAGGATATGCAGTGACTCCTACAATTTAGACTCAATTTAAAATGCACCGACATGAAAAACAAAATTAAATTCCTTATAACTAAATAAATAATCACCGTTATGCAAAGAAAGACACTAATTTAGTAGAATGCATCTTTTAGGCATCAGAAAACTGGAAAGGAAAGTTGAAAATGTGTAACTATTAACCAAACAAAAATAACAGGAAGTGAATATTTTTGTCATTTCTATTTCTGCTTCGTTCTTCCTTTTTAGTAGATTTGAAAAATTAAGAAGTAAAAATCTGAATATCTAGTCACTTTTCCCTGCTGGCCTCATTAATTATTCTATATTCTATGTGCTTTGAAAAGAACATTATACATAAATAAAAAATGACTTATAGTATAAAATCCAAAGAAAATAATTTTACTTACTGTAAACAAGCAATTGAAGGAGATGAAAACAGCCTTCAGGCATCCATTAATTTTCCCCATTTTGTCTGTTTTACTTTGACTAGACAGTTGAGCGACAGAGAGAAGTGAACTGCACAGAGACGAAGGTGATTATGCTGTTGAGTCTGCGGACAATCTGAACAATGAGGGGAACAGATTCAACACAGAGGGGAAATCTGATACTTCCTCAGTGAAACCAATGAGGAAGTATCAAAACTAAACACACAAATATATAAAGATATACATAAATATATACATTTAACAAGACCATAATTAAAAATACATCACCTTATTAAGTTTAGTATCTCATTTTCATTCTTCAAAATGTGTTTCAAGCAGAATTTAAGAAATAATTTGTAATCATGCAGAAGATGAGATTAAACACAAAACATCTTCAGTTTGCAGAAGAACAAAATGAAGAAACATGAAATTAGAGGAAAAGAAATTAAATCAGTTCCAGGAGGAAAAGCAAATAAACGGTTTGTGTTCAGTTGTTTTTTTTTCTTCTGCTTTTAAACTTCAGTTTTACCAGAAATCAAACCACAAAACCTGCTTTGCTTCATACGAACTAAAGGAAAACGACGGCTTAGAGAAAAAACTTTTAAATATTTCCCTCTGGTTGTTTTTGATTTGTGATTCTGAAAAAAAAAGTTCTAATTCATATTTTACTACAAATTTTAATTTCCAAAATGTTCTTACGATGCAATATGTTAATTTTCATTAAAGCAATAAAACCCATCTTATTATTACTGAGTAGTTTTCTTAACGTGTTTTTGGTATTTTGACATTTTATCTTCGATAATGAGCTGAGAGCCTTTCAGGATGAAAGGCCTCTGTGCCATCACCCTAATCTTTAGCTGAATAGAATCTTAATGCAGTGAGAACAAGACATTATCTGGCCTTTTTCTAAGAATAAAAGTTAAACTAGGTGAGGATATGAAGGAATGTCTGAGCAGTGATGAATGCAGAAGAGAAACTAAACGTGACCAGAGAAAATAATTCAGCTTCTGAAAGATCTGGTTGAAAATAAAACTCAGAAACAAGAAATGATGACAGCAAACAGCAGAGCAAGATTAACAAAAGGAACTCTGGTTTATACATAGAAACTGAAGAAACATTTAACAGAACTGTAAACAAAGCAGATAGAAACATACAGTTATGATCATAATCCACATTTTGTTTAACCTGCTAATTTCTCTTGTAAGGGTTTTTCTTTTGTTGTAAAATTCTAAGGAGTCTAAGGAAAGTGAAAGTACTAAAGGGAAGTTGGACTGTAAAATATCTCATCACAAAACAAACCCAGATTCAGACTCATTCACATATTAAATCAAAATGGCTGTTAGATGCTGCAGTGCGACAGTCATTGGTACATAAAATGGGTGGTAAAGGAGAGAAACAAGCGCCCTGTGTGAACCAGTAGCTGGTTTCTGTCGA
Source organism: Brachyrhaphis roseni (assembly GCA_903066815.1). Lineage (NCBI taxonomy): Eukaryota > Metazoa > Chordata > Actinopteri > Cyprinodontiformes > Poeciliidae > Brachyrhaphis > Brachyrhaphis roseni. Next base: position 14,700 of record CAEFZY010057350.1, read on the forward strand.
TAAAACCAACCAAACCACAAGATCAAGTTCAAACTGGTTAAGAAGCTCATCAGTTAAAAGATCTGCCTGGGTAGGTAATGTAAAAATCTATAAAAAGTCAAGAAGTAGGAGCTGAATGTTGGCTATAGTGGCCACTATGTTGAGCAGAAACTCCTTCCAGTCAGTTTCTAAGGCCTTCTCTAACATTGCCTGGTGATGTTTGGATGTTTTCACACCTGATAATCCAGTAGATTCTGTTTGATTGGGGTCCAAAGTTGATACATTTGTTTTATTTCCAGCTGCTGTGATTCTCTTTCACACTGAACTGAGTCAAACAAATAAAACTCTTTGAAGAACCTGTTCCCCTCCTCACCTGTGGGGGCGCTGCACCAAGAACCACTGGAGGAAACGACAGACTGAGCGCAACTTTCTTCTTCACAAAATGTAAACAACAACGGAGCAGCATCAGATTTGAACAGTTGGAGGATTTCTCCTTAGTCTTTGGCTAAAAACCACAAGACATTTTTACCACTTTCTCTAGACTAGCATGTTTGTTTTGGTTACCCAGAATGCAACTTCCTGCTTTTGGAATGGTCTCCAGTTCGCTTGGCATTCACATATTCATTCGAACCGCACCAGAGTTCACTTTAACTGACCTGAGACTGAGGTTTGTAGAGTTCAGAGTTCATTTACAGATGAACCAGACTTAGTAGGCAAACTGACTGGAGGTTAAAGTTAAAGTGGCTCAAACAGGCCGGGTGTGAAAGCACTTAGTCTGGAGCAAAAGTTCACTTTGTCCATTTGTCTGGAACCTTCTGTTGCTGAAAAAACATATGAGAAAAGATGTTGCACAGCTGCACAGCAGAAACCACATCACATGTGTTTTGACATACATGTTATCTGGTCTTTTAACAAACCAAGTTAAAAAGTTGCCAGATGCCAAACCAGATGTGACACTTGGGAACCATAACTACCAGCTAGTAGGAGACATATTTCAAAAGGTAATAATGTGCAACTAGCTGCTGCCCATTAAAACTATTTTAATCAACTATTAACTATGTATTCAATGTTTAATTGATAAATCAGTGACAGACTTCTTTCAAACAATTAAACCACCTCATTACCAATTTGATGAGAATTCTTTAAACAAACATGAAAAGACTCAGTTTAAATTATTTTGGTGTCACATATCTATATGGTGTTGATATATATATTCAAGAAAAACTGTTTTTTTAAAAGAAGTACTAAATGTCCATAAAATATATTGACTTATGTTCCACAGCAGACCTGAACTATTTCAGGAGGATGTTTAATTGTCTGAATGTGGTTTTCACAACAGCATCAAAAACTAAATCTACCAGCAGGTTGAGGTGAAGAGAGAGGCATCGAGATGTCACAGGGAGGTGTAACAGCTGCACACTCCATTTCTGCACGAGGTCTAAGGTGCTAACAAAACCAGTGCCCTAGTTCTGTGGTATCTACAACGGAAATAGAGAAAACCACGGAGTTAAGAGAAATGGACGCGCTCAGTTTCACGGAAAAAGTGTATTGAGAAAGTTATGATTAAGTAGGAAGAACCAAAACATGTTGAAGGCAAACGAATTGGCTAAATACTGTTTATTACCAGGCATAACTTGAGGTTTGAGTTAAAGCTTAAATCCTTGAAGACTATAGGATTCACATGATGGTGTAGAAATTCATTTGCCACTTATATTTGGAATCTTTTGGCTTATACTGACCAAGAGTTGGAGAGATTCAGGTCACCATCTCTATCACCACTACATATCCTGCCGTCACTTAAGATGACTGAGCTACACAGCAAAGTCTCACCTCTAGTAGGAGATTACTTACTTGCTAGAAGCCATTTGGATTCTGGGAAATTAAGGAATTGGTCACAAGAAACGCAGTCAGTTGGTAAACCATGAACTCTCAACCCAATTCAATTTTTACACTTGAACTTGAAAATGGCTGCAAACAGATGCACAATTTTACATCTATAAACCAGCCAACCAAACGTGCTAGAGCTCCACTTTGGTTGCTAGGTAACGGCACAGCAACTGTCTAATGTGACTCCTTTTCTAGAGACCAATAAGCAACAGATTACTCCAAAAACAAGGGCTGGGTGGGTTTTTAGAAATGTTTGTGCTGCTTTTAGAAGCAGTTGAGACAGAAAAGGAAGTAAAAAAGTGTGAAAAATGTTCATTTTCTGAACAAAGTGGGTTTGAACTGGATCCCAACTGGAGGACCATAACACTGACACAGGTTTTTTTATTTGCTACTGTTGATGTGTTATAACTCAGAAGAACTCCTTCTCACTTCTACCTTAACTTTAGTTTGCACTTAGGACTCCATAAACATAGTTTACTGTTGGAGGTTAAAGGGGAGAAAATGAGCCAATGAATAAATAGGTGAAGCTTTTGTCTGTTGGAAACTTTTGATAAATGTTTGACAGGATGTGGAGACACAAAGGAAAACTCTTTAGTGAGTCTTGAAAGTAAAGTAGCATCATAATGTTGTTAGTTTGAAATAGTTTGAAACCCTTCTGCATCTGAACCCAGAACCAAAATGTGTAGGAAAAACACACGACTTTAAAAAGTACCTAGTGGTTGGTGAAAACAGGTCATGGGTTGGTGGATCAAACTGCGGCTAACACATTCCCACCTGCAGCTTTTACAGTAAAACTCTGACAGTCTGGTGTCAGAGATTCTCACATTATATGCAAATGTTTTTCTGTGAGTCGTGACAATTACCACTTATTTTGTGATTCAGCTGGGACTGATTATTAAACCCTTATATAAAAGTATTTTGAGCAGTAACTGTTTTAAATCCTCCGACTGAAGCTGTTAGTAAAACATGTGATGTTTCAAACATTAACAAAAAGGAAAAGTTCCTCTCATATGGTCAAGTCAATGATGGACTAAAAACATCCTTCTTGGTTTTATTAATTTATTTGAGTATTATGAAATTCTTTGGTTCTACACAGTAAATTCTGCCGAGTCCATTTGGTCCTTATCAGAATTGGTGTTAATTTAACTCTTTTCAGAGTCATTTCAACAAGAAACTGAGTCGTTTTAACACTTGTAAGAGTTATAACCGTCTCTTACTAAAACTCATCTCACCACCACATGACTGCTGCCTCCTACTGTCTGCAACTAAATGTGTCAACAGCAATATTTCCTGTTTTGTTTGGAAAAACTAAGAGTTGTTTGGGCTCTAAAATGTAGATCAGCTCAACTCAACTGGGCAAATTTCTGTCTTAAGTGAAGGAGTTTCTGTAAAGGCTGGAGAAACGGAGTTGATTTATCCTCGTCTTTCGCCACCTTGTGCTCAAACATCGGATCAAGAGCAAGTCAGCAACTGAATTTTCAACATTAAGACACTAAACTTTCCCTGTAGCTTCACTCATATCTTCCAGCTGAAATGTCTTCAAACAACTGAAGGCCCAGAGTTTCAGCTTCATTGTTAATTTTGTTTCTCAATATTTTGCAAACTCCAGTCCTGATAAACAGCTTCAACTTTTAACTAACTGACCGTCCAGTGAATCTCAAAGTGAGGAGAAATCTGACCTGATTGGTTCACTTATAGAAAAAAGAACCTGCTTACAGATTTTCAGAAAATTTAAAGTAATGTTTTCTCATTTTTAGTCACATAACAATGTTATATTTTATTACCAAAGATTGCTGCCAATGTTTGAAGAATATGTATATTTTATGGAAACAGGAACCAAATGGTGTTTGGTTCCTGTTTTGATTCAAGTAAGTTTTCCTTGATTTTTGTTTGTCAAAAACAAAAATCAAGGAGTTTTCCTTACTGTCAGTAAGGAAAACTTACTGACAGGTTTAAAATGAGGACGACATAAAAACTGGAGGAGCAAATCAGAAAAACCCAGGAAGAAATAATGAATAAGATTCATTACTGAAAGGTTGGAGAATGAGGCCGAATCCAGGTGAGTTTAATCTGAGTAACGAACAGAAAAACTAATCAACAACAAACATGAAGTTCAAAATGATAAACAGATGAAAAACTTAAAAAGTCTCACATTTAGACAACAGAACAAAGCAAATGCCACAGAGAGAAGAAGAAATAAATAAGAAATGAAATGATTCTCCTAACAATAATGAACAAATCAGAGTAAAAAATTTGGCAAGACCTTTTAATAAAAAAGCCCATAGAAAACTATGCACAAAAACCTATTGTAATTACTTTAAAGTAGGTTAAAAGAAAAAAAAAGACATTAAGTAAATATGTGGAGCTTTGATTTATTGGAAAACTTTATGTAATTATTTTGACAGGATGTTGTAAATGTCTGCAACCTCAATCTGCAGTGAGTTTTAAAGTTTCACGCCGTTTCATCTAAACCCAAAAACAAAACGAAGGAGAAAGAGAGAAGAACATGAAGCTTGTGTGAAATGTTGCAGCTGAAATCAGATTGTAAATAAAAAAGATTTATGGTTGCAACATGAGGAAATGTTTAATGGGATCATTTTTAGCACAACATTTTTATGAGGCAACATTTTTACTCATGCAAAGGCAAAACAAATAGCATGAAAACCTGAACAATATTCTTACATCATCAATAAAACCCATCGAGACTCGGAGGCTCTTGATTGGTCAGTAAGCTCTCATTGCAATAGCTGGCACTCCGGCGTTGTCGTGACGACTGATTTGATTAATCATGTTAGTGGAAATGATCAATCCCATCATCTGGAAGAACAAGACTAATTTCACTGTTTAGTGACTGGATGCACCACTGTGTGGTCTGCAGCTGTCAGACTGTTTGCTGTGGTTTGAGTTCATGACAGTCAGGAGTCACGGCGCCTGCAGCGTCTCAGACCTGTTCTCTTAACTCTGTCCATTTTCCTGAACCACATTAACTTTTTAGTAATTACCTGTTTTTTTAAAACAATGGCAGCAACTCCAAAGATTAGCATGAGGACCAATCCAATCCCCATGAAAACTGCAAACTGCACAGAAAACAATATACATTGTCAAACTGTCCATCAGCTTAATTATTTATCTTAATTTAGTTTTTATTAGTGAATTATGTTGTGCATACAGCTGTGAGGCAGCATTTATTCTCAGTGCGCGCAGCGTGGCTCCCAAGCACAGAGATCCCGAAAACGCCAATGGCAAAAATGCAACCTGGGATCGTGTTCAGGTGGACGGTTCCTCCCATCTGATCCAAAAGAGCAAAAACACAAACATTACAGCAACCTGATTGTTACAGAACATGACCCACATCTATTTATCTCTGTGAACAGACAGACACACGTCCAGACTTCCTTTTCGTCTGTAGAAAGTTCCTTCTCTAATCATTTTTTAATCTGAAGTGTTTTCCTGTTTACCTGGTTCACATAGATCGTGGAACGTATTGAACTGTAAATCAGCCAGGATCCAAGACACTGGAGAAAAAAGGCAAGAAAAGGTTTATTCAGCAAGAACATTCCTATTTATATCATAAAAACACAGAACAATGTACATAAAGATCATAACTGTCTTTCCAGGCTGCATTATTAGGATCAGCACTGAGTGAAGGCAGGATGCATTTGAACCACATTAATAACCTGGTTTCACATAAATTTATCATTTTATGGTAGATTCTTAAATAAATAGTTTTAAAATGGATGTTTTCTCACACATTTCATTTATTAAGTCATTTCTGCATTAAAACACTAAAGAGCAAAATAAAAATAAAACCTCAACTAACTGGAAATAAAAAGATTTAATTAATGTAAAATTAACTGCAGTCAGGATTAAAGTAACAGTTTAATGATTAAAGTGGACAGAACAGCTGATGTTGAAAAATGATTCATTTTATCAAGAATATACAGTAAAAGTCTAAAATGTATCGACATTAAAAACAAATACATTTCTTACAAATATTAATATGTAATTATTAACTAAACAAAATCACCACAAGTGAACAGTTTGCTGGTTTTATTTCTAATTACTGCTTTTTTTAAGCATTTTTAAAATTATTTTAAAATGAAAAGTAAAATATTTTCCCTGCTGGCCTCAAAGTTTCTCTCTTGTTAATGAACATTAAATAAAACTTTGGAAAAAACATTACCTTGTAATTTTCTGCAAATATAATCAATTACTTATAAAATTCTCTAAATTATTTCACTTACTGTAAACAAAGAATTGAAGAGGATGAACACAGTTTTCAGGCATCCGTTAATTTTCCCCATACTTTCTGTCTTACTTTGACTAGACAGTTGAAAGGCAGAGAGAAGAGAAGTGTGCAGAGGCTGAGTTTATCGTTAAACCGTCTGCAGAGAATCTGAGCAGTGAGAGAAACGTTTCAGCGTATGAAGCAAATCTGCAGCCAATCAGTGAAACTCATCAATCAGGAAGTATCAACGGAAACATAAAAAAACTATTTTTAATATTCACATTGCGTCCACTATGACGCCAAACATCGGTGGGATCGCACATATTCACACAACCCGGGAAGCGACAATAAACATTCAGGTCTGAAAACTGAACTCAAAACAAATCAAAGGAAAAGAAACTCTTCAACTTGACTGACTTGACTTTGGACTCCTGAAAGAAAACTTTGACTATTTTGTGTTTGTTTTATTGTCAAAATGTGTAATAAATATATGTTTTTTTCAACACATTGTTTCTCTTGCTCCTCCTGAGTTGAACCTGATTCTGAAGCTATTTGATCATAAAGATTCATAATCACTGATTCCCTCACCAGGTCAGTAGATCTTACATTAATATTCAATATATTCTTTTGCATTAAAGCAGTAAAACATGTCTTTTTGATGTGTTTTCTGGTATTTTGACAATTTATGTTAATCTTTATAAAGATTTAGCTGATGTTTAGTTAAATAGCATCAAGAAGAAGCACAGTTGGCCTTTTGCTGTGGACAGGAGAGCAAAGAGACTTGATAAGAATAAAAGTTCAAGTTCAAAGGTTAGTTCATAAAACAATTGATGGTTTAGATTAGGACACAAATGCAGGAAGATGCAAAGCGATTGTTTCTAGTCAGCAATGAGAGAAAACAGAGGAACTAGAAACATTTGTTCTCCAAATCTACTTCTTTTGTGTTGGTAAAGTTGTAAAAGCAGCAATTAAAACATTTTTTCTTTGAATCTATTACACAAGAAACCACAATAATTTTGAAAAACTGATGTTTTCATTGAATTTGGAAATATGAATAAACTGAATTTAACTTTTAAATGTGCAAAATAAAGACATTCTTTCCAAGACTAATGAATTGCAACCAAACCATAAAATATTTTAGTTTGTTGTGGGTTTTTTTTTTTATCCAAAAGTAAATTTAAAAAGTCAGAAATCTTTAGATTCAACACAATATAAAATAAATCTGTGGGAATGTTGCTTTTATTAAAAAAAAAAAAAAGTGCAATACTTTTACAGAAAATAGTGGAAATGTTTTGTTTTTTTATTTAAACAACAGTTTCATAATGGAGTTTAAAACATTACAGATTGTCTCATTTTTATCAGGTGAACATCCAGATTATGGGTCTGCAGTAATAATCCAAAGAGGCCACAAATGTTTAAACAATAAAAATATTTCAGTTTTACTGATGGAAATTTGTTGTAATTTTTAAACAACCACTTTATTAAGATTTTTAGGTTTTAAAATAAAGAAAAAAATACAAATTTTGCAAAAACGGTGGATAGATTTTGTAGAAATTTGTGGAAAATTATGTACAAAAATTTAAAAAGACAATATTTCCAACAAAATAATAAGAAAATAGATGTAAAAATGTTACTGGTACTTTTAAAGTAATTCTGTTGTGAAAATTCAACCCAATTATTCCATTAAAATTACTGAAAATTGTATATAATCTGCTTTAGTGATTGTTTTGCCAACTTATAAAGAATTGTTTGCAAGTTTCAGACCCCAAAGTGCATAAAAAATTAATCCCACGTTTTTTAAAATTTAATGTCTGGAAATGTTTTTATCTCCCAGCTGCGGCTGATGGAAATATTCAGATTTTTTTTCTGCGTTTCACAGATTAATACAATTCAGTAACAAAACATAAAGACGTAAAAAAATAAATGTTCATACAAAAATCAGTGATACAAACTGAAAAAGAGAGGAAGGCGTCTCCTCCCAGAATGATTTAAATGATCAAAACATTTCAGAGGCTAACGTCCAGTTAGCTACAGAGGCTAACGTCCAGTTAGCTTTAGAGGCTAACGTACAGTTAGCTTTAGAGGCTAACGTACAGTTAGCTTTAGAGGCTAACGTACAGTTAGCTTCAGAGGCTAACGTCCAGTTAGCTTCAGAGGCTAACGTCCAGTTAGCTTCAGAGGCTAACGTCCAGTTAGCTTCAGTAGCCCTTCATGGCGATGGCCGGTCCCCCCATGCTGTCGTGACGCCTGATCTGATGGATCATCAGGACGGAGATCAGCAGGCCCAACAGCTGGATGACAGAGAAACATTCAAATTCAAAACTTTTATTTAATAATTAGGTCACATGTATCGATTTAGCACCGAAAAATAAGCAATAAATTTGTTTTTAATGCCCCCCAATGAGTTACTGTTTTATGTATATTACATCTAATTAACATGAATTATACCGTCTGATTTCAGTTGGCAATAAGTTATTTGGTGGAAAATATTATCAGATATTATATTATGACTTTGTTACCAGATAACATTTTTTAACACAATCCTCTTTTGATTATAAGAAAGTAATATTTTATGTTAATCACATCAAATATTATTTTATTACCAATATTCTTATGTTTACTTCTTTGGTCGTTTTCTTTTCCATTTTTCATCAGAAATAACATTTAAATCAATTATTTTAACTTCTATTTTATTTTTGAAATTGATTGAACAAAAGGAAACAAAAATTATGATGAAAAATTTAAGAGAAAAATTTGAGAGAATCAATTTGTTCGTTTTTCAGAGGCCACAGCGCCTCCTGGTGGCCGAAAAAATAAACTTTATTTTTCTAATGACGTTTAGCCTGTTTAGCTTAGCATAGTTTAAATAACTTTACTTTTAGTGCTTTCATGCTAACTGTTAAACTTACTTATCAACTTTAGATCAAAATGATTAAACACTGAATTATTTACCTAATTTTCTCATAATAGTATTATGACATTATTTTGGTAATATCACGACTTTCTCATCAGTTTATGACTTTATTCTCTTAAATTAATTTTTTAAAATGTATTTATCTTTCTTGGCCAAGTCCTAAAACTCCATTGTACTTTTTAAAAACCTGTTTAAATCTCAATAAATTGTGAAACTCTGCCACCTGTTGGCAGAAAACTGTAGCTGCAGCCTTGAAATGCCAAATCCAGGAGTAATTAAAAGTTGTTTTATAGTTTCTGCTGCACAACCACATGCTGGGAAGAAATAATATGATAATATCAGTGGGACTTACTGCAGTGATGGCGAATCCAAACAGGAAGCCCAGGAAGATCTTGAGTCCAAAGTCCACTAAGTAAAAGATGCTTTTACTGCAGGACTGCAGAGAAACCGGGAAATAAAACAAGATTTAAACATTCGACAAGATATCAGAGCCGTTCAGATAGAAAGGTTAGGAGTACAAAAACTCTGAAAATTTTTAAGGAAAAACAAGGAAATTCTTCAGTTTGAAAAGTCAAAAATTTTATTAGAAAAAAAAATCTGATAAATCTCAGAATTTTTTCAGAAAGAAAACTTTGGTTTCAGACGTTTACAACTTTTGAAAGTCAGAAATTGCTGTTTTTTCTAGAGAATTTCCAAGTTCTATTCTAAAAACTTTCTCAGTTTTTTCTAGCAAATTAGCTAGTTTTGAGACTCAGACATTTCCAATTCTTTCCTAGAAAAGTTTTTATTTTTTTTGTCAAACAAATTTGTAATATTTAAACCTCAGAATTTCCAATTTTTTAAAGAATTTCCAAGTGTTTTCTAGAAAATTACCGGGTTCCATTTCCTGAAAAAGTCCAAGTTTTTTGTAAAAAATTTGCAATTTTTAAACAGAAGTTTTCCAATTTTTTATAGCAAATTTGTGACTTTAAAAACTCAAAATTTCCACTTTTTCCTAGAAAAATTCTGTATAGAAAATCTCAGGTTTTTGTCTAGCAAATTGGCAGCATTTCAAACTCAAAATATATTTTTTTTTCTAGAAAATTTCTGAGATTTTTAGGTAGAAATTGATGTTCAGAGGCCCAACATGTGCAGAATGTTGATAATCTGAATTAATACCTCAGAGTAGATCCGAGTTGGTCCTGTGGATCCCTGCAGGAAAACAACAACAACACAACGTTGGAACCAGGATGTGCAGAAGATTCACACAAATACAGATTTGAGCATTCTCAAAAAACTGTAAGAAATGTTTAGAGAAAGCGCTCCTCTTGGTTAAAGTCATTGTGAATAATAAGAATAGTTTAAATAAATTAATAAAAGGCCAGAATTAAAAATGAGATTCGTGTAATAAGTAAATAAATAAACTAATTACTGAAATCAAATTAAAAATCAATAAATAAAATTCAATTAAAAATGAAGCAAACATATATTAAGTATAATTATAATAAAATAAATGCTAAATAAATAAAAATAGAGCTGATAGACTAAGTAATAAAATAAAAGTGCCTCCTATGACCCTGAATACGAACCGCAGGTCTGGATTTACAGGTTGTGGGTCCAAACGGTCCGTTGGTGTCGGTGCATTGACAGGAGGCTGGGATTTCTCTGCCCCAGTCCTCCGCGCTCACCACGCCACAGCACTTGACCTGCAAACACACACGCCTCACTGGACACTTCTGCACAAACCTAAAACATTCAGTACATATGGACGGATTCAGAGTCAAGTCTTACTGAGGTTTGGAAGGCCTCGAGCATTTGACGCGACTGTTTGTCTTTCATGATAGGCTCGGCAAATTCTTTGGATTTACTGTCAAAGTTTTGTTTCAGCTAAAAGATGAAAAACAAAACTCTGTTAGCATAAAACCAAACTGAAGTTCATGATGCACCGGGTGTTTGTAGCAGGTTACCGAGTTTCTCAAAACAGCCACAACAGTCCCAAAGATCAGCATGATGATCATCCCAATCACCATGAAACCTGCAAACTGCACAAAACAAGTTCAGGTGACGCTTTGCTGACTCCTAATCTTATGTTTCTGTAGGATTCAGACTTTTCTACGTACTATTTTGAGGAAAAGCTCCTTCTCTGAGCAGGCGGCGAAGATTCCCAGAGCAGAGATGCCGAAGACGCCGATGGTGATGACCCAGATCCAGCCCACGCCCGGGCCTCCGAATGTCGATAGCTGATCGGTCGGGAAGCAAAACACAAATGATTCATTACCTTTTCTTCAAAGTATCCAGTCCAGTTTGAGTCATAAAGAGATTTAAAAACAACCACAGAGGAGCAAAGTTAACTAGAAACTAAATAAAATACAAGAACAGATTAAAAAAGACAAGAAACGCTATAAAAAATAAAACAAAAACTGACATCAGAGTGTCTTCAGTAAGAGGCTTCTTCAGATTCACTGTAACACAGACTGCTACAGGAGATTTTTTCTGCCCATGGCCAGGATGATAAGAGAATAAAGTCACAAAATTTGGGTTTATTCTTGTAATATTGCAATTTTGTTCTGTATTATTGCTACTTTATTTTTGTAATATGACAAAACTATTTGTCAATTGTAGTTGTGTGAAACACATTGTGTTCTGGAGCGCCCCCTGTTGGTGTGGAGTCTCTTGCTGCAGGTTGCTTGTTATTGCATTAACGCACATAATTAGACACAACTACTTGGTTCTTCCTGTTTTACCTTATCGAAAGAGGAAGTGTATATTTGAGACTTTTACTCTAAATAATTTAAATTGTATGATATTGTCATAGTTTACCTGGATTGAAACAGCAGTGGCCTGAACTGCCACGTAGATCAACACACATCCGACGATCTGGGGACAGAAAGAAAAACTGAATTCAGCACAAATAAAACTATTGTTGCTTCATTTGAAATTCACAAAAAGTTATTCATATGAAAGGAAACCAAAAAGTTTCATTTGATGAGAAAATTATAAATAGGACATATTTTTCATCCTTTTATTGATTTTATTAATAAATGATTAGAACAAAAAAAAAAAAGAAGAATCCTGGATTGTTTTAGGGGATCAATAGTTTATCTAATTCTGCTGTAATTTTATCTGCAGGACACCAGAGGGCAGCAGAAAGCAGAAGATGGCCACCTGTCTGAAGTGACGCAGCTTCAGAAAAATGCGGGAACGGAGGATGAAAAAAAAGCGCGGGGGAGAAATAGTTCTGGTCACATAATTAATCAAAGAAAAAAAAAGTTACAAAAAAACTTTATAAATTCACTTTTTAAGCCTTTTGCGTTTTTATTCTTGCACCAAAACACGTTTTGAAACTTTTCTCCAAGATTTCTCAAAATCCAAACTTTCATTTTTCACTTTTCTTTGTCCGTTTCATCCAAAAGGAAACCGAAAGAAAGTCTTTAAAATATCGTTAGACAGAAAACAACAGGAGGGTTTGATGGGCGGAGAGTAACAGGACCCCCAACCCACACACACACACACCCCTGCACACGCACACACATAAACACACACACATCTACACACACTTAAATACACACACACACACACACAGCTTCTGTTCCTGGAAGTCTCTGCTTATTGGACAAAAAGTGGACAAGTTACTCATCAGAACATCATGTACTTTGTTCATCCTATGTAACTTTTAACTGTAATTATTAAATTGCAACTAAGATCAATACAAATTACAAGTTTTACAGATACATATAAGTTTGAAAAGTAAATTAAGAACAATTTGTACATTTTCCATACTCCAGAAAACCAAAATCTATAATATTTTTCCAATGCAGAATTATTAATATAAAATGACTGATAATACTAATAATACAGCAAACATTCAAAGAAGCCTAAAACTCCAAAAATAATAATAAAAAAGCAAAAATAACTTTTTTGTCTTTTTGTGTTATTTAAAAAAAAAACTTATTTTTCTTGTTAATCAACACGTTTTATGAAAACTTAACTATTACTAAAAATGTACATTTTAGAGGTGAAAAAACATGAAAAAGTTTTTTAAAATAACTTCTACTTACTAGAAAAAGCACATTAAAGAAGATAAAAAGGCACTTGAGGCATCCGTTAATTTTCCCCATCTTTTCTTTTCACTTCGACGCGAAGAGGAGAAGCAGAGCGGAGGATCAGAGCAGGGATGCAGGTTGGGTGTGACGTTCAAAAGCTCCTGCAGAGAGTCTCAGTGTCTGGGTGGAAATACAGCAGCCAATCAGCACCAGCGGCCGCAAGGTTCACAGACTAACGCATCAAGACTCATCAAAACAACAGGAAATGAAACAGGACAGTGCACCAACAGTTTTGTTTTTGATTGCTTTTAGCATCTAAACATCTTGAAACTAAGCTGAATTAAAAAGTTTGTGTGCAAAATGTTAAAATAACACAGACACACTAAATATTGTAAACCAGTGCAGGAAAAAAGGCTGGAAAATCTCTATGTGGGTTTCTACTGATTCTAAAAACAATAAAATAATCAGCAATTTAGTTATTGACAAAAAGTTCATGTTTTTTGGTGTCTGGAAAAAGAGTCATTTCAAAAACCTCCAGAATGTAAAGTCACAAATCAGCAAGCACTGCCCATCACCTAGCAACCCCAACAAAACTCTGTCCGTCACCTAGCAACCCCAACAAAACTCTGTCCGTCACCTAGCAACCCCAGCAGACCTGTGTCTGTTACCTTTTGAGCTGACTAAAATCCTATTATCTAAGATTGATTTTGTGTGAAAAATGTAATGAACATGTTTTGTTTAGCCCGTAGGCCTATGCTAACATGTTCAAAGAACAACAACAGGTCACATTTAATGAACAAAGGGAAAGAAAATCAGAATGCTTGGAAAAAATAGAAGTATAGAAGCAAGAAGTGAAAGCAATTAAAGTTTACATGGAGTTTACAAGGAGCACCGTTTCTTAGACTGTTGTAGATTATGTTGTTTTCCACATTTAACCACAAAACTTCTGGTTCTGAACTCTAGAATCAGAGGCAGAGTAACTTAAAAACAAATGCGTGAATTACGCCTCACAGTCAGGACTGCTGAGGACTGGCTCCTGAAGTAGCTTAGTCAACATCCAAACCTGAACTTAGAAGTAAACCTTTGGAGGAGCTGAAGTGCTGTGTTGCCTAGCGACAGGCGTAAATCCTGGAGAGGATCTGATTGGAGGAGAGCTGCAGTGCAACTCCGACTTCTGTAGTTAAAATTTTGAGTCCAGAAAATGTGATTTTCTGGATTTTGTTAAGCTTCTCGTCTCTCCATTCATTGAAACGTGTTGATTTTTTCAGGTTTTCCTCATTTCTGAATATTAACTTTCAGCACCAGCAGTTTGAGGAGCAAACAGAGGCACAATGTGAGTGTGTTTACTAGCTGAGCCAAACAATGTGGCGTCTGTTACAGGAAGCAGGAAACATGCTGAAGAGCCTTCATGAGCTCCAGCTGGAGGAGAGACAAACAGCAGCCTGCAAACTCTGGATGCTTTCCAACAAACGGAGAATCATCCAGCCTTTTTAAACCAGGTTGTCGTCAACCAGTTAACAAATGTGACTCATCTAAAAACTCTTATTCATCAAAATTCAGATTTTTTGCTAAAAAAATGAAATTTTTCTCAGAATTCTGACTAAACTCAGATAATCTCAGAATTCAGATTTTTTCCCCTCGAAATTAATTTTTTCTCAAAATTCTAACTAACTCAGAAAAGTCATAATACTGACACTTTTATCAAAATTTTGACAATTTTCTTAAAATATTTTTTTTCTCAGAATTCACATTTATTTTTCTTGAGAATTTTTTTTCAAATCAGAAATCTCATAATTCTGACATTTTCATCAAAATTCTGACATTTTTATCAAAATTCAGATTTTTTCCCCCAGAAAAAGTCAGAAATCATAGAGGAGAGACATCAGCACCGTCCACCACCATCTGGTTTTTTTTTTTCTTTTCCCACCAGGGGGCTTTTTGTGGCTCTACTGTCCCTTATTTGATAGTAGGCTGACAGGAAGGGGGTAATGACAGAGGGGAAGACATGCGGCAAATGCCGTCGGGTCCGGGAGTTGAGCCCGCGACGGCCGCGTCGAGGACTCAGGGCCTCCAGGTGTGGGTCGCGCAAAACCCCTACACCACCATTTGTTCGCATCAGAGCATGAACAGGAAAGAAGTCAATCAGAGATCAGGAAACCACCACTTCCTGTCCGTTTCCTCTGATATCGTCGTCTCCTAGGCAACAGGCTTGACACCTTCAGCTGACACCCGAGCACACAAAGGTACTAGGACTGTCAACATTAACCCTTTAACAAATGTCATTAATCTAAAAATATAATATCAATATAATTTTCCCCAAATTCTGACTTATCAAAATTTTTACTTTTTTCTCAGAATTTTTCTTTTTTTTTCTCAAAAATCTGACTTTTTCCTCAGAATTCAAACTTTAAACTCAGGAATGTCAGATTTCTGACCTTTTTCTCATAACTTTGATTATAAACTAACAATTTTGACTCTAAAGAAGTAATTCTGACCTTAAGCTCAAAGTTTTGATTAAAAATGTTGTTCCTTTTTCTCAGCATTCCAAATTTAAGATCAGAATTCTGATTTTATTTCAGAAACCTCAGAATTCTGACTTTTTTGAAGCACACACCAGACATTTTTCTTTATTTGTTTGCAATGTTTTGACAGGAAATTAACTCCATATGTGCATGGCTGAATGCTATCTGATTTTACCAGAGACCTTCAGGTTTACATAACGATGTGGGAGAGAAGCTGCCATGTCTGGTTTCCATCAGCATTCAGCTGACAGCTGACATAAAACCCAGTTTATTCCTCCTGCTGCTGCTCACCATGTTGTTAACCCGCTAACAGAGATATATGGCAGCAGATGTGAGGAAATGAGGAATTACTGACAATGTCTTTAGATAATAAGTTAATGAAGTGTAAGTATTGTTTACTGCTGTGTTGGATCAACACAAACTGCAACTTTTTTCAAAACAGTCCAAACTTTGGGTTTTCTTTGTGTGCTGGAAAGTCAAATAATCTTCATAAAGCAACATGGAGGTGAAGAAAGAAGATAAATCTCTCTAACTGAGTTAAGGTTCAGAGGTCATTCATCCAGGGGGCTTTCTGAATCTGATTTAGCCACATGGTCCTTTTCCAGGCAGATAAACCCTGGAGCTTGGAAATAAGAAATCATTTCTGCTTGAAACATTTATGTGACATTTATGAATAACGTGGGAAAAATACGACTTTGAAAAAACCTTTTTTCTCTTATGACCGGCTAAATAACCTAATTTATTGCTGTTTATTTTTGACTGCATAATTTTTCTAAACATCACTCTGCAAACAAACAGCTTCAACAATCATGTTTTTATTTAATTTGCAGATTTTTTCTAACCCTGACAACCCAGGAAACCTCAGCAGTGGGAACTACAAGTTTCCAAGAAAACCCAAATCCCACTTTGCTCCATCATTCAGCAGAAAAATAGATTGTGTGGTTTAAAAGCTCCAGTGGGTTACAGAAATACCATCTAAATCACTTTAATAAAAACAGATCTGGAGAGCTTAAATAAAGAGAGGAGGGACAGAAATGAGCAAATATTCAGTTTGTGTTGATGACAGGTGGAGGGATGCAGCTGGGGAAGGGAGCAGGTTGGAGCAAATAAGGGAATAAATAGAGTAAAAACACAAACAATAAACTAACTGAACTGACAAGGAATAAACTGGGACAGCAAGAGAAATGAGCAATAAACAAAACAGAACATAAATCAAATTAAAAATCCAAACATCTGCAGATCATAACAAGCAGTTTTTAAATGATAGACAATTGTGTCATTATTTTATGCTAATTTTAACCTCAATTCAACACCACAAAAACAAAAAATTACTCAGCATTTGTGATCTAGTTTTTTAGCGCAAATATTTTTAGTTCACCTGGAATAAAAAAAATAACTTACAAGCAACTTTTAAGCATAATATAGAAACTTGTTTTAAGTCAATAAATCCTTAATATTGTTAAGAAAAGGCAGATTATTTCACTTATAACAAGACATTTTTAACATATTATAAATTGAATAATCTGACACTGGTACATTTTTATCTACATTAAGGAATAATAAACAAACTCCTGTATCTTGCTGAAAAGTTACTTGTTGGTTTTGTCTTATTTCACATGTTCTCAGATATTTAAACTAAACCAAAAACATTCAGTAAGTTTTTGTTTTTCCAGTGAAATTGATGGACCAAGACTTCAAAATGTTTTGAGCTGTGAAAAGATTAAAATATCAAAGACAAATTTTTAATTGGATTTTATTTCTCTGAATATTTTTAACAAGAGGGATTCTGTTCTGTTGCAGCTGTCAGAGGAAGCAGAAGCAGCTCTTTTCTTCAGTGTTTTAATAGAATCAGTACAAACCAAACTGAGTCTTTTTGGGGCCTGTTAGGTTTTAGGTTGCTAAACAGAATGACTGAATCTAAATAGTGAAGCACCGGGAAGGCCTGCCTACCCATTCTGGCTTTATTTAAACAGAACTGGACTGATGACGTTTGGCTGCCAGCCTCCAACCCGGAGCTGCAGTGAATGTGATACTTGTTGAACATTCAAAGAGAATTTTCCCGGATTTCCCTCCTCCTGTAATCTGATCCCTGATGTGTAAGACAGCAAACCCACCAACCAACTGAAAACCTTTTCACAGCAAACAGAAACGTAACCGTCTGCAGCGGGTTAGGTTTCGTTTTGGCTCGAGGTTCAGTTTATCACACGTGAGAGTTGGTCTCAACCTCTGATAAATGTCAGGAAGCAGCTTCACAGACAAACTTCAAGTCTCAACTTGTGGAGATGCGACGGCGTGTCAGGGTTACTGCTGACAGGCAAACAGGACAACCAATTTGAGATTAAGATATTTTTGAGAAAAAGTTTTACATTTTCGTCGTTTGGAAATTTCCTGATATTGAAAAGACAAGAATTTTCTAGAGAATAATTTAAATTTTAAGATTAATTTCAGAAATTTTCCACAAAAAATCCAATAAAATTCCTGAGTTTGAAAATTTAAGAATTTTCAACTTCTGAAACTCAGAATGAGGTGAAACATTGTAAAAACAACTGGACAACATCAGCTTGGGTTGCTGAGTGTGTGGCGCAGTGTGACTCAACAATCTGGAGGTTTTTGAAGCAACTCGCTTTCCAGAAACCAACAAACATTAACTTATTTCCAAAAGACGTCGGGTTTTTAAATGCTTGAGCTGTTTTTTTGAAAAACCCAAACGGAAGAATAAAAACTTGCAAAAGGTAAAACTAGTTGACCAAATGTTCTGGGTTGGGTTGCTAGGTGACGGGCAGAGTTCCACTGGGGTTGCTAGGTGACGGGCAGAGTTCCACTGGGGTTGCTAGGTGACGGGCAGAGTTCCACTGGGGTTGCTAGGTGACGGGCAGAGTTCCACTGGGGTTGCTAGGTGACGGGCAGAGTTCCACTGGGGTTGCTAGGTAACAGCCAAGAGCCTGTAGAATGTGACTTATATAGGAGGTTTTTGAAACATGAACTTTCACAAACTGAATAAACGGCTGGATGGTTCATTTTAAGTGCTTGAGGTGTTTTTAGAACCAACAGAAACACAAAGTATAAAAGTGTCCAAAAAGTGAATTTTGCACAGCAGATCCTCCATTATTGTAAGCAAATTTGTGAAACTGTTTGTAAAGTTGAGATTTTAAACTTACAGGTTTAAAAACCTGTAAGTAGGTTTTTAAATCTACTTACAGTTGATTCCTACTTACAGAGTTATGGGCTGTTTCTGTACAGGAACAGCAGTGAGCAACAGCTTTTCCTTTTTCTACCAGAAGTTGCTCAACATCCTATTTACCTCATTGTCATTCAACTCCTGCTTTTTATTTTGAAATCTTGAGCAAAGTTATAACAGTCAAAGTTTTGCTTGCATGAAGCTGAATCACAAACCATAAATTGACCAACTGGGAAACGTCCAGAAAGGTGCTGAGCAGAGCATGAGGTCAGGAACAAAATTTTCCCTTCAAGTTCCTTAACTTGCAACATTTTTATCAGAAGTTCTATGGCAATAAATTGTTTTGCAGGTCATAGTTTTGTATTTACAACCCGGGGATGTTTAAATGTTTTCCACTGACGTTAAGGACCAGGTTGATTTCTCAGAATGGCCACAGCGGGTGGAGCCAGTTTACAGTTTCTCCAAACAAGATGGCTTCCGCTCATGGAAAAGTCTGATAGGTTTTGTTTTTTTTACTTCTTCCTGTTGCAAGTTGTTTCTACTGTTGGCAGATTACTGAGCCGTTTTGGAGAGCAGATCGTGAGAAGAGAAACCTCTGCTTGATTGCAGCTGATTAAAACTGAATCCAGCTGCTGCAAGACATGAAACCAGAAACCAGGTTCTGGCTCTAGGATTTTCTCCAGAAGTGTATGGTTATGTAATGCACCAACCCTCCAACATCCTCCTCCAAAGCTTCCCAAAAATAGGAAAAACTACAATGTCTGCAAGGTTTTTTTCCCCTTTGGCTCCCCCTACAGTTATGAAATACGTCAGTGTTGCACAATAGAACCGAGTCCAAACAATGAAATCAGACCTTTCAAAAAAATATAAGACGAGGATAAGTTACAGAAACTAAGAGGAGGAAAAATCCTTGCTTGGTCACAAAAGAACTTCAGAGCGTCGATGTAAAACCATCATAACACAGAAAACTAAACACAACAATCTGGAAAAGAGCAAACAGGAGAGAATGAGAAAGACTCATGTACAAAGAGTTTACACAGAAATCCTCACATGCCTCAGACAATCCTAACAAACGATCAAAAACCACCTGGAAATGTTGCCTCCACTTTTACAGTGCGGGATACATTGGCGACACCTACAGGGCATTCTGGGAAACAGTGACTATTGTAAAAAAAAACACAACAGTGAAGGATAATAAGCAACAACACATTACAGGCAGGTGAACGGCCAACAGTAAAAGTCAATCTGCAGGGTTTTTAAAGCTGCTTAAAGGGAATCTAGTATTCAAAATTCACCTTTTGCATATTTTTCCATTTGGATCTCTGCTGCTTCTAAAAACAACCCAAGATGTTTTTTGGTGTCTGGAAAATGAGCGGTTTCAAAAACCTCCCGATTGCTGATCCGTTACCTAGCAACCTCAGCAGAGTTCCACCCGTTACCTAGCAACCCAAGCTGAGCTCCAGCACATTTGGTCGGCTAGTTTTACTGTTGTATGCTCTGTACAATGGCTGCTGGAAAAGACAAATGTTGCTTTTGTTGACTTAACATCCAGAAACTACTTGCTGCATTCTCGTTGGTTGTGCAGGAGGCTCCACTAAAGCTTTTCAAAGATAATAGGCTAGCGCATCTCACATTAAATAATAGTTAGTAATTTAAAATCAGACAAGGTAGATCTTTGCTTTTACTGATGGAAATGGCTCAATTTGAAATAACTTTCCGCATTTTAACTTCCAGAAATGTTTTTCAGTTTACTTGAGGCGATTTTTGGCTTTTCTTAAATAGAAATAATGCAGTAAACGGGAGATGGAAACACATTTCCTGAATAAGTTCTGAGGTAGCAAACTCTCCCATCCACTGGTGGCTCTGTGCCTTACCAGAGGCATGAAACTCTGAAGGGGAAACTCTGTCTATTAATCTAAGCTGTGTGGTTCATGCTAGCTTGCAGCCGCTACTTCCTGTTTTCTGCAGCCATGCGTAGCATCAACATCTGATATAATTAAGCTATTAATAACCTGGTTGATTCATTCAATCCTGTCAAATTTTTACATTTTTTGTGGCATTTTAAAAATTCACTCAAAATGTATGTACTTGTTACTTTAGTAGCCATTTTACTAAATACTTTTTTGTTCTTATTTGAGTATTTTCTTGAATGGATACTTCATAAGTCAATTTTTTTGATTAATCTTCCTTCTTCTGTTTGTGGGTAATTCAAAGTTTATGACGAGTTACTTCTTCATAGTTAGTTCTGCTTTGACAACCACACCCTAAAATCTGTGAGAAGATCAAGTCAACCAATGGAGAGTTAATGACAGCTGCATTAACAAAAACTGCTTTAATGATTGTTGTTCTTACTGATCACAGATTGGAGTTTTTACGTGCGACAGGCAGAAACAGGGGCTGGAACGTTGTGATTTTCTGGGATTAACAGAACAATGTAAACATTCATGCAGGCCTGGAAATGTTCTCATGGTGGTGTGCAAAAACGTTTTCCTTTTGTTCACGCGTGGGAGGAAAAAAGACAAAGTTAATCTGTGGTTTCAACTCATTCAGCGTGAAAAGTAAATGCAGTCAGATGGAAAGCAGCTGCAGAAAAATGTACATTTTTTTAATATTAAACATTCCTCAAATGTTCAGAAACTGTAAGTGTGAAAATCAAGAATGTAAAACAAAACCTTAACTAATGGGTTAATAAAGTATGAATTATTTAATATCCTACATGCAACAGAACTCAGACATTTTCCTTTGCACCATTTATAAACCCATTCATAAATGAATGGGTTAATTCTTGAAGTAGATTGTTAGGTAAATTGTATATATTATTATCAAATATTTGTTGTTTCATGTACCTTTATAATGTTCTTGTTGTTAGGAAAATTTTCTAAGTTCATTTACTTATGAGTTTATTTGAAAGGTTGTGTTTTCATATTATTATTCTGTG
>CAEFZY010057352.1:0-21595 GCA_903066815.1 Brachyrhaphis roseni
TATATATATATATATATATATATATATATATATATATATCAGCACTGACGATTGTCAGCGAACTCTTTGGAATAACAGTGCCATACAGTGTGTTTGTACATTCAATCATTCATTCAATGCAAACAGTCGGCAGCATGCAAAACATTAGATTTATGCATAAATAGATGAATATGTAACATGTTTGATTCGGTTTGGCGTCTGAATGTAATTAAGGAACACAGAGAATCTGGGACTGACGGTTCACAGATGGCTTACAGGGGTGAGGAAGTGCCAGCTGTTGGCTAGAAAACGTGTCATTTATGCCTGGAAGTTAATATCCCATTCATTCTCCTGACTTTCACATCATATTCCAGCGTAGATAGTTTGAGGACAATGGTGACATCTGCTGGCCTTTTTAAAGTAGTGGAGCTAAAATTCTAAACTTTTTATTCTTCATTTATGAAATGCAAATATACGTCCTTATGGTCATAATGTATAGAAGAACTTAACTAATACAGTTATATGAAAGGTGCAATCCAGCCGGTGCATTAAAAAATGCCAAAAAATTGTTGTACATGGTTTGGTAGATGGGGCAACGTGCACAGGGGCTGGAGAGCCAGGAAAGATTATCCCACTAAACGAGCACGGCTCTCTGGGAGTACAGATGTGTCTATGCACAGGGGATAATCCTTTATCACATGCAGTTCAAATGATTACTCTCTCCTCTGCCAACATATCTACTTGCTACAACCTTCAAAGAGATTTTGGTAATGAGTTAGAGTAAGCTCGTTAAGTTGTAGGTATGCTGTGTTTTAGACTGGCTCTGTGGATCCTGAAGGAAGTTATGCATCAGTAAAAGGCACTTTCTCTTTAAAGCATTCGGTCATGTTAAGAGCTGGTTAATGGTTTTACACTGGTTTATGTCATGCTACAGTACGTTAGTAATCAAAGATTTAGTTAGTTTCCAGCATTATCAGGAGTAAATTCCAACATTTTCTAACAGGATAATCATTTGATATCCATATATCTATCCATCATACAGGCAATTTGCCAGTACCCTTGGCAAAGGTATTTAGTTTACAAGGGGTACCAAGAAATGCGTAACATCTGTATGACATGTTAACCAAATGATATTTAAAGTGCATCACAATATTTTGATACCTCTGTTCCATTTACACTTTTCCTAGAAGTTAGTCAGTTTTATGATCAGATTCAGAATCAGCTTCCATTGTTGCTAAGGAGCTTGCTTTGCCCAGCTGGTACTGCTCAGGCTCTTCAACTTGTAAGGCCCTTCCATTTTTTCTGTCAAACTCAGCCGTAATCTCTGCCAGAGTCTTCCCCTTAGTCTCTGGCATGGTTCGACCAAGCACAACAGCCGAGACCAGACAGACGACCAGGAAAGGTAGGAAGCAGTAGTTTCCTAACCCGTTCACAATGAAAGGGAACAACATTCCAACCAGGAAGAGGCTGATCCACATAAGCGAGCCGGCGACCATGTACGCCGCTGGCCGAGCTGTCTGGTCAAAGATCTCGGCCGGTAATATGCCTGTGACCCCCGCAGGGCCCAAGCCGAAGCTGAGGATGTAGGCGAACACACATGCCATGCTGAGGTACGGCATTCCTGTGATACCTTGGCTCTGGAGGGTGAGAGCAACAGTGAAGACGATGGTCCAACAAACCATGAGGCTGTACCCACCGATGAGAAGGTATCTGCGGCCCACCCGTTCAATCAGGACGTTACTCAGCAGGGAAGCAGTAAACTCAGATGCCCCTGTTCCAATGGTGATATACTGAATTTTCTCTGGTGGAATCCCTGCTTCCAGAAATATGTAGTATGCATAAAAGTAGATGGAGTCATTGCCACAGAGCATCATAGCACTGCTTGCAGTCATGACCGTCCTGAGCTGAAGTCGTAGGTCGGGATCTTTGAACAGAGACCACGGCGTCTTGGCAGGAGCAGAAGAACCAGACTTTAAGGCTGCAGACATTTGCTGCTCTTGAAGCATCTCCTCCATCTCCAGAGGGGGAACCTTTCCTCCACGCAATCTTCCAAGAGCCTGGACACAAGCTTCCCTGTCTCCACGGTCAATGAGGAGGTATCTTGGGCTCTCAGGAAACCAGGGCAGGGTCACTAGCTGGATCAATGCCGGCAAAGCATTGCTAGCTAGTAAATAGGGCCACAGAGGCTCTGAACCCAGCAGCTCAGTGAGTCCGACAACCTGTCCAAAGAAGATTCCAAACGCAGTGAAAACGGCCGAGGAAAACGCCACTGCGCCTCTGAGGTGTTTAGGCGCACTTTCTCCAAAGTACATGGGCTGGATGTTCATACTGACTCCGGAGTTAATCCCAACCAGGAAACGAGCAAGGATGATAATCTCAAATGATTTTGCCACCTTACATGTCAGCACAAGCACAGCACCAACCAGCAGGAAGGAGTTGTTCAAAAGCAGCGACACTTTCCTTCCAAAACGAACCGCCATAGGCCCTGCTAACAGGGCCCCCAGCAACCCGCCCAGGGAGAATGCCGAGACAATAAAGGTCCACACTAGGGTCACTTGAGGAGTATCCAAACCTGTTCCCCAGCGTTCCATGTATGTGTCATTGATGAAGTTCTGGATATAGCTGGTCGGGGCATTAATGATTGAGATGTTGTAGCCATACTGGAACGTTCCTCCAATGGCAGCAAAGAACACAGTTAGTGCAAGAGTCCTGGCACCCCCTGCAGAGTTGCCTCTTTCTTCTGTCTCATTTGTACCTGTAGAACTCATCTGGATGCCAATCGTCTAACAATGTCCTACAGCTTTATATTCATTACAGTCCTCTTATAGGCAGCTTGGAATTGCGAAACCTTTTCCTTTTCTTCACTACAAGAAAGCATTTAAACCGTCTTGGGACTCTTTTGCCCAGCTTACCTTAACCTTGCCTGGCTGATACAAAGAGAGGGGAAACAATTTTTCTGCAGTTGAAGCCGGTTGAGAAGTTGTTGCTTCACCCACATATCAGACTATCAGGTAGTTTCCCGCCAGATAGTCTAAAAAGGTTATTGCTGTTGTTTACATCAGAACAGTTTTCATACAAATATTTATATCTAAATACTTTAGTTAGGCATATTGAGGGTGAAAGTAATAACAACTGGCGGAAGATATTAAGAGTATCTGAATGAAATCGTTTGGAAATGCTGCCTGACAGTCTAAATTCAGGGGCAAATATTTCACAGCTGAAACGCTTTCCCATGCTGCTTCCTGACTGCGTCACCCGCGTCCAGGCTGTTGATTGGTTTATATCAAAGCCGTTTTATGGAGCGTTACGACACACCTTGATCTAGCCGAGAGACGATCACGTGGTTTATTGGAACGATTGTGAACGAGAGATAACGGAGACTATTTTTAGTCCTTTTTACTATTGAATTTAATTACACTTAACAAATTTGCTATATCTCTTTATTGGAGGGGAAGAAGGTTTCCAATACAAAGTACAATAACTATATTGGTAAATAAACCCATGAGTATTACATTAAAAGCATACACGGATATCTTTTCATAAACAATTAATTTTAAAAAATACTATGAAACAAAAAAAACACTGTCATCTTTATGAAACACCTATTTTTCCCCACTCAACCTCACCTTGACGCAGTATTCTTCAATAAACTTTCTTGTTCTAGGATTTATATCTGCTTTCATGTTCAGCTGCTTTTCAGAACCACAGCCCTCATTCCTTCTTGCATACTTTGACCCTAAGCATCATTATTTTCTCCATCCAGCCGCTGCTGATCTGAGGAAGACAAATGTGATTGTAGTTTATGCCCACCAGGGTGCAGTAGACCACAGTGAATACAGTTATAAAACCTGAGTCTCAGAGCTGTCTGTCTCAGGTCTGTCTCTCATGACATCCTGTCTGCTTTAGTCCCAAACTCCTTCCAGGTTCAATCTGGAACTGTCTCTATAATCTCGGCTAGACAAACCCTGATATGGGTGATTATTCCCGTCTACACAGAGGAGGATCTGAAATTTCAAAATACAGGAATCTAAAGATTGTGAAATCATCTTTGAATTTGGAACTGAAAGTGAAAAAAGAAAACCTCCGACAATCCCCAAGTTGAGATCTGAAACCGACCGCCGGATTCTGGATCTGATTGTGGAGTTCGAGTACCTTTTAGAAGGTTGTGGGTCTTTCAGCTGTAGAAGGTCTGAGATGCTTCTACAGCAGCTGCTGGTCCTGCTTGGTAAGTGATCTCTGACCACAGTATGAATCCAATATATGAAGAGCGGACGATAGACTCCAGAGGCTGGACTGTTACGGTTGCGGTAAAACTAGTCTCCACTTTGAAAACAGCACATATTACACCACTCACACTTGAAAACCTCAAAGAGTCATTTATGGTGGCATGATAAAGCCACCATAGTTATTCCTGGTTTTCTAAATCGCATTCATTTAAATTAAGGCTGTGTCTACTGATTATTTATTCAAAGTCATTTGATAATCTAGTGTACAATTTAAGCAGAAGTACAGCTGGTGAACAAATATTTCTTGATAGGGAGACAGACTCGATACAATACAAGCATCAGTCACTGCCTGCCTATGTGTTCTCTTTCATTGTTGCTCTCAATGTCACTTTCTTCTTGAGGATGTGCTGAAACCAGTCTGTAAAAACCCATTTATTGGCCACGTCACAGTACTCAAAGTATGTGAAAAAAGCTTATAGTCCGGAAATTATACCAAGTCTATTACCACTTGGTTTGTAGTTCTCCTATGCCTTGTTCTGTCCCTGCCATTCCAACAAGTAACTCACTGAATCGTCTTTGCTTGATCCAACACTGAAAAAAATTCTGTATTTCTCTGACTCTACGAGGGAATTGGTTTGGGGGTGGGGTACTGTCATGATCCTTGGGTATTTGGCTGTTGGTTTTCATTTGAGTTTGTGTTTTGGTCATTTCTGAGTTCTTTGTTCATTGTTACTATGCTCTTGCCATATACGGTTCATTTCTCCGTGTAAGGTCTTTCCTGGATGGGTGGAAAAGGCGGTTATGTACAAACCCAACAGAACTAGAATATTAAGTCTATTGGGGTGAACTCTGCCATTGTCTAGGGGTGTCACTGTTTTCAGAAAGGAACTCACCTGGTCAAGGTAAAACATAGACCACAGATAAAGGCATCAGCATTTTTAAATGCTCAGGTCAGAATCGGGTCACATTTCTGCCAGGTCCAGTGTGCTGGACCTCCACGAATCAGTACTAACAAGACCACAGCTGTACTGCTTTCAGAAGCCTGGGTAATTTTTCTGCTTCTGCAATGAATCAGAATCAGGTCACCTTTCTGCCAATCTATTGCACCATGATGACTCAGTGCTGGGAGGGGCACAGCTGCAAGTTTGGTGCTCATTCAGAAGCGCTTCACCTAGAGGTCTCATAAAACAGGATGAAAATGTTTGTTGTAGCTGGGATTCTCCTTCACGGTAAAATCTCTGAATGTTCTCTGAATGTTCTACTAAAGGGTGCGGTGTTCTCGGTGCTGTCTTGTTTAATATTCCATGAACTCTTTTAGAGAGGTGACTGTTCCTGGTGTCTCAGGAGTTTTACCAGGACTGGACTTAGATGTTATCCAGCTATGTTCTCCACAAATACTGAAACAAAGAGATAGGAACCAGCACTCCTCCTGACCCCACTAGGGACAAGGGTGTATAGAAAATGGATGGATGCTCATTACTATAAATAAACTTTACTTCTTTATTTACTTACTTACTTACGTCATGCTAACATCCAGTCTTGGCTGTTTGAAAACAATTGAGTCTGTGTTTCCCTCAGTTTCTCAGCATGCTTTGGGTGTGGAGGTGTTCGAAGGCATGGAGTCAGTCCAGCTGCCCTGCCAGGTCAACGTCTCTGTTTCCATGGAATCCACGGTTGTGTGGAGCCGTGAGGACCTTAGGTTTTCTACTGTTCACATCCATCAGCAGAGCGGCGATGATCTGTCTGAGCAGAACCAGCGTTACGGCAATAGGACGATGATGAGCAAGGATGCCCTGCAGACCGGAGACCTCAGTCTGACTCTGAAGAACCCTACTGTCTCTGACAGCGAGACATACATCTGCACTGTCCGCAGGTTCGGATGGGAATTGAGCCGTATCCATGTACATCTCCAAGTAAAGGGTTGGTGCGGATCCAAGTCATTGTGGGATTCTGTAATGTTACTAAATAGTCACATGGGAGTCACTCAGTTCCTGATTGAACCTTGGATGTTTTGTTTGTGGTTCCTGCAGAACGTTCTCATCCGACATGGTTGATACCTATGATAGTAGTGCTTATTCTATTTTTCGTCCTGGCTGCTGTCGTCTACAGGAGATACAAGAGGATAAAACTTGATCCAGGTATGTAACCTTGAGATGTTACCTGCATAAAGTTCAGACTGAAATCTTCAGACAAACTCTGACTAAATATAGCAGGATGAGATGTTCTCCACCATCACTGCAGATCATGACCTTCAGCTGTCGATTGACCATGCTCTCTCGCTCACTCCTCAGTCTACAAGCTGCAAGTGGTGAAGACTGCAGAGAGGGCGGAAGCTGTTGTCCTGCCCTGTAAAACCAAAGTTCATCTTCCTTCCACGGCAACAGTAGAGTGGAGACGTAAAGACACGGACCAGGTGGTCCACCTGTATCCAAGCACCCAACTGGATTGGCCTGAGATGGTTAGAGGTCTTACACAGATGGAAGACAACCCGTTAAGAACCGGAGATCTCAGTCTGACTTTGTACAGCCCCAACCATTGTGACACTGGTCTCTGTGTCTGCACCGTCCAAAAGGGTGGACACAACTTGAAGCAGAAGGTTGTGTCTCTCTTTGTTGAAGGTAAGCTTTGTGAATACTTCTACATCCTGTTCTCTAAGCTGGTTTGGAAACTCCTCCTGACACCATATGGAGCAGATCATAAATTATCTGATGAAATAGAGGTCAGATTCTACCCATTCAATAGTCTAAAAGATGTGGAGGGAATCCAACCCTCTGCTTGACCAAGTAGAACCCCAAGACTATTTCTGAACCGCTCCTAGTCTGACCAGGCACTAATTCCTTAACACATCTGTTGTTAACTGGTGCTGTATAAATTGAAGAGAAAGTACTGCAAGTGTATTTTGCAATACTGCAGTGGAAACACTTTTTTCGCATCATGAGTCACATGACTAACAACCAGATGCCACTGGAGCAAACCACGAAGAAGACAACTACAAGGAACTAGTAGGATGATGGGGCAGCACATTTTTACTTAATTGTGTTTCTTATTTAATGGAAACACAGCAATTGCGAAATTGTGTTTGTTCAACTTCGGCAGCATACTGAAGTTTTGCACACATTTATGACAGAAACTAACAGATCTTAAATATTGGTAGTTGCTTAAATACCTGCTTTCATTGTTCCGAATTATTTTTAATAGTTGTGTGTGGTCCACAGAACATCTGCTCTGGTCTGACACGAACTCTGACCAAACCAACCACATTCCTGAGAGAAGCACCCTGAGACAGAGTCTGAGGAGCAGCCTTGGAGGACGATTTTGCCACAATCAGTCTTCTTCCTCTTTGTCCGTACACCATTATCTGTTCTTCTTAGATCAAACTTGTGTAACAAAGTTTTCCCATGTCCACAGGACCTGTTTCTGCTGTAAATTTGTGTTGATTAACTGTCTTGTGTCTTCTGCAGGACTTACGACAGAGGTGGATCTCATCTTAATAGATCACACCTGTCGGAGATGACTCCTGAAGTCTCCAGAACGCCGCCAATTTTCCAGGAGCGGACTAGATTATCAGTGAGGTCAGCCAGCGAACTCTTTCTCTAGTTTCTGAAGAGAGGAGGGTCAAATGGTTGGACAGACCTCCACATGTGGACATGTTCGTGGTGCTGGACATCTCCACTTGTCCAGGTATTCAAGTTCTGCAGAACCTAGCCGGCTTTTCAGAACACCTTCAAGTCAAGTATATGTACAGCCTCATGACTCTTCCTCCTCCATGCTTCCCTTTGTTCTGCACGTTAACTCTTTCTATTTTTATGAAAATGTTTTGTTTTTGTTTGGTGTTTTTTATATAAAGTATTTTCTCCCAGAAAAGTTTTTGATAAATTTGAATTCATGCCATTAAAAAGGTTGAAGCTCTTCAGTGTCATTTCATATTTCACCAATCATTGTTTCGTTTGGACTGGGGGGGCAAAAGTAGACAAAACCTGACCAGTTTGTATAAGAACCCAGTTATAAAGAATCATCTTCATCAGGTCAGCTCAGAATCACACATCAGTGCTGCTGCAGTAACAGGATGCATAAGTGTGAGATCAGACAGGATGCGAAACCAGTGATTCTCCTACAAATGTGACAGAAACTGTTTGTTCAGAGATTGTATGTTGTTCTGATGACAGGAAGTGGTCCAGGACATCCTTCTGTCAGTCACTCTGATTTTCAGTCTCCATCCAGACATCATGAAGCTTCTATCAGTGTGTCTGCTGCTCGGTGTGTCCAAAACCAGAACTTCTTCATCCATCTCTCCGTCTGTCTGTCCTTCCAGGGTCACAGCAGATTCAGCTAACGGATACAGATACGGATACACCCTGAAGAATTTATCGGAATGGTTCTGAATGGTGATGAAGATGGAAATGAAATAACACGATCCTAAATTTTGCCCCAGCTTTTTACTTATTTATGTATCTAGTAGTTATTTTATTATCCATCCATCCATTTTCTTACACCCTTGTCCCTAGTGGGCTCGGGAGGTGCTGGTGCCTCTCCAGCTAACGTTCCGGGCGAGAGGCGGGATACACCCTGGACAGGTCGCCAGTCTGTTGCAGTTATTTTATTGTCATTCTAGAATTTGTTTGTGACATTATGAATTTGTATTTTGTCCGTTTATGTTTTTCTCTCAATGTTCAGGTGCATAAATTTACTTGAAAATCCTTATAAAGCGTTAAAAAAGACTTCCTCTGGATGTGACCAATCAGCTCTTCCTTTTTTGCTGACTGTGGATCTTCAAACCTTTATGTTCCAGGAGTCTCAGCTGTTCTGCTGGCAGGAGGAACTGTTTCTGAAGGTTGGATAATTTGACTACTTATACATTGTAATGCCAATAAGGAGGTAGTGAGGTAAATGTTCACTATGTCAAAATGTGATGTAACGAACATTTACCTTGCTATATGCTGAAGTATATAGCAAGGTACAGAAACGTACCTCACAGTAGAAACGTATTAGCAGAATAGGCTTTGACGGTCAATAGGCCTTTTTGGCATTTCGGAAAAGAAATGCCAAAAACCACTTCAGTTGAGCATAAAACTTAAAGTTATTTTGAATTTTTCTTTTCCATCAACCTTTTCTAAAGCAATTCCTCAAAATGTGCAAATAAAATGTTGATCGTAACATGGCTACTGACAGAGGTGACATACAGTTGATTGAGATAGACTAATGTAAATGGTTTGAATGGAGAACACATGAGATAGTCAAATCTGAGTACCATCAGCCTAGAAATGTTTACGATATAGGACCCTGTACTCCACAAGTAACAAACTGTAATCTGCCAGACAAATATAACCCGTTCCTACAGGATGTTGGATCCTCTTACTGGCTTATGTGACAAATGTGGCTTGAGATTCTTGAAATTTCTCAAACTAACTGAAGAAATAAATGCTAAAATGATTTCTTTTGTCTTCCCATTTGTCCTCCAGTGTCTCTGATTGTCAGACCAGACCTTCAGCAGTTCTTCAGTGGACAGTCAGTGTCTCTCAGTTGTGAGGATGGACAGTTAAGAGGACCAAAGGAACACTCACTGAAACCTGTGGAGCATTTGGGGTGTTTAAGGACTCCTCCTGTGTCCTTGACCTTTTGTCTTCTTACACTGGAGGTTACTGGTGTGAAACCAGTGCAGGACAGAGGAGTGACCACATCAATATCACTGTTAACCAGAAAGAAGGTATGGTATTTTGTTTGGTCTGAGGTCTTCAGCTTCAAGGACTCTAGTTTGTTTGGATCCCTGTGCAAAATATTGACTTCAGTCATTCTTTTGAACACTTAACTGAAAGATTTTAGTGAAGTATGGTCAAGTGGTCATATTCTTGGCATAAATATGCTGTAGAAAATGTAGTAATCAGAGCAAGGGGGATTGCTTAGGAATCAAATAAAAGTGGCCGAGAGTGGAGCCTTGGGGTTCCCTCACAAATTATCTTTGTTAGCTCATCATTATAATTAAGAGGGGATAGAATAATCCTTGTCTGTCAAAAAATGCCAGAGCCAGTTTAGAATGTTATGAGACAATTCTTACACCTTTGGTATCCAGTGAAACTTGGACAGGTTTTTGATGGAGTGCTCAGAGGAAATTTTATCCAAAACCTTTATCAATGCGGTTGTAGTCCCGTGTAAGAAAAAGATAACGAAAAAGTTTTTTAATCAAACTTAATAAAAATGTCTTTGGCAGAATTGTGGGGACAGACATGGCTGGATATGGATATCGCTGGCCATTTGTTTTGTTGTTGTGGATGATGATTGCTTACAGCACATGCAGTTTCCAGCACCTTTCTTCAAGCTGGCACATTATGTACTTCATAATAAAACGTTACCGATTGGGTAAAATCAGATCCAATCGTTTAAAATTTTAACATTGTCCGGCAAGCAATTGTGTCTCAATACCCAAGGGTCTAGACAAAAAAAAAAAGCATAGAAAAAAGGGCTATTTTTTAAATTTTTTTATTTTTTTTTACCAGACTAAGGGGAACACAGCTAAGGAGAGTTATCAAAACTTGTTGGAACCACATCAAACTTTTCTGAACCTGACATTGTATCATCATGATGTTTGTGATGGGATAAACATCTGTGTCTCTCTGTTCAGACAGGGCTTTTATTCTGGAGATCCCTGCTCCTCCTTTGGTGAAAGGAAGTAACGTCACCCTGCATTGTCGTCACAAAGATGGCTCCACCCGTGCAGCTTATTTCTACAAGAACAGTCATATTATTGGAGATGGAGTCAAATCTCAGAAGGCCATTATCCACAGAGTCCAACAGTCCGATGAAGGTTCCTACTGGTGTTCTACTGACACTTCTGGATCATCACCTCATAGCTATCTGAGAGTCAGAGGTGAGGATAGTGACATCACTTCCTGTGTCCAGACATGGGCTGATTGATTGATTCCACTTCATTTATGTACCCTCAATTCACAATAAATATTGTCTCACTGTATAGAACAAGCAGATAATAGTCTATTTACAAAAATATGTAATAAGATCAGTACAGTACTACATACAGATGCAGATGGAGAAGTATTTATAATAATACTATCTTACTTGTGAAAAAGTTGAGTTCATTATCTCAACTGGCACAATTTCTGAGAAAACACAGCCGATTTCATCGCTAACTGTGCAGCAATTCCTCCCTCTGACCAGCAGGTGGTGATTGCTTCAGTGACCAAACGTACCTTTTATCTCTATCCACATCCTCCTCCCCCTCAACCATCTCCCTACCCCATGACAGCTTCCACTTCTTCAGCTGATGGTGCTAATCATACAAGTTCTCCTCCTTCTGTGTCATTGGTGCACCTCCTGTGCCACCTGCTGGTCATCTGCCCGTACTGCGTGTGCAGCATCCTGCTGGCTTCAATCTGCTGCAGCAGGGGCTCGGGTAAATGACTTTAACCTGTGACAATATCTCTACAATAACTTCACATAGATGATGTTTTCATGATACTCACACTATTTGAGACGTACCTGTACGTGTCGTGCACAACACAGTCACTTCGGAACTAAAAGGTGACAAAGTGAAAATGACACATCAGCAATGACACTGAGTGGATCACCCATTCTGATCACTTCCTGCTAAAATTCTATCCTTTCACCCCTGCAGGAAACCAAGCTGTGGTCTCCATAGAAACCACCCAGCTTGGTGAACTGGGTGATGTTGCTGCTGATGTCACTACAGAGCATGAGTTCTGATGGAGCGTGAGCTGCAGGTTTGGGAGGCATGTCCGGCTGCTTCGCCACAAACAGGAAACCTGGACCTGAACCCAACCAATCAGAGCAGCTTTTGAAAAGAAGTTTCACTTCCTGCTCAGCTTCTTCTGAGTGAAATAAGATCTACTGACACTTGGACCGCTAGCAGCACCAAACTGCTCTGTATTTCCAGCTTGACAGTACCGCTCTAGAGGAGCTCATACGTTTGAACTGGGTCCATCTTATTTATACTGAGATTTGGTTTCTATATGTCTATTTTAAAATTTGATCCATTGGTCGATTAATGGTTTATTAGGTTAAAATCAGTTAAATTCTTTTGACTAATGACGTCCTCTTAGCTCTTCCCTTAGTGTTGTAGTTTGGCCGCCATCCAGCAGAAGGCGATGTTGGTAATCTTTAAGCAGAACAAGAATTAAAGATGGCGGCATCCCAAATCAGGGAAACAAACGGTCCGCTGTGGCAATTTATGCGGCTCTCTTTTGAAATATAAACACTCAACAAGCTCCATAAGCTGTAACCTTAAATAGTGCTGATCTAGCCGTGCTGGATGATGGAGCATCTTTAACTTCTCAACTAAAATTACTGAGGCATGTGACATGAATATGAGGATGTGATGAAGGTGAAAAAATTGTAATATGGTATAAAGAAATCCCAATTTTGTGTCCCCCATCCCACTTTTTTTGTCACTAACACAACTGACAAAAAAATATAATATTTAATATGTGGCATTTTTTTAAATTCAGCATGAGAAATGTTTGGACTTCATGTTGTGAAACGATGGTTGGCCCTTTTGGTCCAAGATATATATTTTTTTAAGAAAGCGACCGCTCATCAATTAATCACCAGTCGATAGATTAAAGCAGTTAACTTAAAGTAAACTCATTAATCGATAACTTGCGTCCCTAATTATTAGGTTTAGCTGGAGACCAATTTGAGATGGTAGCTTTTCTTTTCTTTATTGTTCAGCTTTGGAGCTCCCCTTTCTGATGTGTTTATGTTTGGTTTGCGCAGGTCATCATCCTCGGTTTGTTAGGTTTGAATCACAGGTGCCAAAAACCTGAAGTTAAAGGCATTCATTTCTGTAGCATATGTTTTTCACCCACTCTTTTGCCTTATGTTTTAAAATATTTGTATTCAGATCTTATTCTGATAACAGTGTGCTTACAGTACTGAAAATACCCCCTTTAGTCCAAGCTGGATCAGGTCAGAACACAGAGCAAATACAAATGTTTTTCAATGTACAAACACTGTGAGAAAACACATTATAAAAGAAGACATTTCTATTCACCTGAAAATATATTTACTAACAAATACAAAGATTAATGTGATAAAACTGATATTAATATATTTCAATGTTTGAATTTTTGAATGTGCCTATAATATTTAATTACCTTACTGTTGTGGATTTCTGTTTGTTATTATTCTCGCAATAATAGAAAATTCCGATAAGCAAAAAATAACTAAATGGAATCACTTACCCTGCGTCAAGGACACAAGAGGTAAAAGTAAATAAAAGATAAAAACCCTTTCAGGATGTGAGACCAATTCACTCAGATTGATCTGAAACTACTGCAGTAATATAGTGAAATATAAAACCACAGTGACAGTAACCGAATGAACCAAGAAGCATAGCAGCTCAGTTGGCCGGTCAAACAAGGTCAACTGTTCAGGAATTATTGTGCTTGGACAAGAAATGTGTTCCTGGAACAAGACGGCAAACGAAGAGAACCAGGCTCTGTTCCAAAGCTCCCATCCAGTAACTATAGGCAGCGACATTACATGAACGACAGAGGAAAACATTGATGCTCTGATACATCCGGTCTAAGCTAACAGATTATCCACAAATGGTAGTTACTTCTACATTTATAAATTCAGGAGATACAGTGAACCAATTCATGGTTCAGTATTTGCACATTTTTATGTGGTAAGTAACTAAAGCATTTGTGGAAAATTTGCCTATTTGTGAATTTTTTTTATTATTATTTTTTACAACATACCAAAAATATTACAAGGAAAATTCAGCATAGGAGGCTGTAATGCTACGTGATACGCTATTGGCTGGTGTGGGCAAAGCGACCAATCCATGAGTGTCATTAATTTTCCAGGGAGGTAATTGGCTGGACCCCTAAGGACGGGGATAAGGAAAACTGTTGACTGGGAAATAAACAAAAGATAAATATGCATTTTTCAATTGAAGCAAATTGTATATATGATGGCCCCTGTGATTTCAACTTGGTAATTCTGGGCAACATTGCAAAAAAAAAAAAGAAAACCTATGTAAATGTTTACATGTGAATCATCCTCATATCTCACCTTCAGATACGCTTCCATTCTGCTTATTTTGAAAATAATGATTCATACCAATGATTTGAGTTATTCACTGTTTTTTCAATTGAACCACAACTAAAACCAGTGGGAAGATTAGGACAGACAAATATTTAGAATCTTTGTTGTCATTCTCCAATAATACACATGTCACATGCACCCAATCATTCTGTAGCATTGAGATATCATGTATGGGAGTCACCGGTCTGCAACTTTACCACCGACGGAGTCACAAAAAAGGAAACGACACCAAACTGACTGTCTCTAGGCTTTAAAATTCCTAAGCCACAGCCTCCTGTATTTGTCATCAAAACTTTTTTCTAGAAAGCTTAGAAATGCTTTCTTCTGTATAAGTCTATCATTTCAGATCAAAGCAAACTTTTTAACTGACCCCCAAAAAACTTTACCAGCGGTGTGAATAATTTTGAGTTCAAGCTTAACATTTACCTTAAACTTTTTAAAGTAAAATGAATAACCTTTTAATATAATGTGTTTTGTTGCTTAAGAAACTAGCTTCCTTCATCATTGCTTCTATTATCTCCCCACCCTCTGCAGTTTTTCTTGTAAATTTACTGGAAAAGACATTAAGGAATCATAAGAAGTCGAGGATGATGTCAGAGCATCTCTGCAGCTGTGAAACTGAGTAATTGTCCAACGCACGGCAAAGTTAATGGAACCCTGACGTCACTTTCACAGTCAAGATGCTCACTGAGCCAAGACAAAATGTACAACCCTAACACCAAATTGTGAAAGATATTCTTGTTATTCAACACAAGAAACCACAGTAAGAAGTCACCTAAGTCTTACCTAAACTCCACGTGTGTGTAATTTAAACTTGATATAAATCCAGCTGTTCTTTAAAGGCCTTAGATGTTTGTTAGAGGACAACATAGCAGATAGGTCAGACTTAGTGTTGTTTGGAAGTTTACAGTAGGGTGTATTGATACAAGGCCATCGTCCAAAACTGTAAAGAATGTGTCCGAGTGGTAAATTCATCAAGACATGGCATGGGCAGAGTTGACAAGAAGACCCGGAGGCTCAAGGTCACGGTTAGTCTGAGGCGGACCGAGTCCAAAGCAGATCTCTATTTCTATTCCAAAACTAAAATCTGCAGCATGATTGTTCAGAAAATGATCCTGACCTCTGGCTGACCCCTGGCAAAAGATGTGAAAGTGGTGCAGCATGAAGCACAGTTATCAGCTTCGCGCTATCAGCTTTTGATGAGAAGGCTGGAATCTACAAACCACTACAAATCTACCTCACCTTGTCCCTGTAGGTCCACACCTGTTGGTGCTTCTGGTGATTTTACTCACTTGTTTTCAGTTGGTCAATGTGGTCGTTAAGTCACTTGTTGTTTGGTCGTCTGGTCAAAGTTTTTCTTCATCCCTAGTTCCTGTGTTTCCCTTGGAGGTGCTGATGTCCCGTTACCACTTTAGTCCTTCGCTACAACAAAACACGACAGTAGGTTGGGTTAACTTACAAGCAATGGAAACAATGTCAAGGGTTCTCTAAAGCATAATCCAACAAAATAATCCTGAAAATGCTTCGGTTAAACATAGAAACAAACGGTTTATTGCTCTAAACGTGGTTGCAGAGTTTTGAAATTGGATTGTACCAGAAGACAACCGCTATACTAAGAATCAAAAGTTTAACAGTTGTATAGCAAATTATAGACGTATAAAATGTTCTGTCGTTCTTATTCAACACTGCCTTGCAAATGTATTCCTACCCATAAAACTCTTTTACATTTTCTCACAGATTCTCATTGGAATATAGGTCTTGACCATTCAAACATATGACTATGCTTTGACCTATGTGTGGTACCATTTGTGAAGTCATGCGTTAACAGTAATAATTTGGGTTAATTAGCCGGTCATAAGAGGAAAAAAATGTTCATTTTTCAAAGTTATATTTTCACCATGTTATTCATCCATTTCACATTCATAACATTCATTTATTAATGTCATAGTTTGAAGCTAAATATTTAGATCAAAACTAAATATTTAGTTTAGAGCTAACTAAACATTTGGCTAGCTCAGAGCTAACTAAATGTTACGCTAGCTCAAAGCTAATTAAATAGCTAGCTCAGAAGTAACTCAATGTTTAGCTAGCTCAGAGCTAAATGTAGTTTGGAGCTAAATATTTAGCTTTTAAGCAAAATTATTTTAGCTATTTAACTTTGGAAGTCAGTTGAATTTGTTAAATCCTAAACAAATGTCAGTCTAATTTGCCTGTGCTTCATTTGGAAGAAAAAAATTAAGCATAAAAGGGAAGAAATTCCTTTGGTCCCTCTGACGTGGTTTGGGTTGAGCGTATGAGTTCTGTTTGTCACACGGCACAGAGCAATGTCATCCGGTGTATTATTTGTAATCTTCCAGTGTGTCACATTTCTATTTAAAGGGTTTTATTTAAAAAATGGAACATTGAGCTACTAGCCACAAAGTTATGTCATTTTATCCTGAGAAATGAGTAGTAGAGGGAGTGTCCGTTTTTCTCATTTGAATTTATAAGTAGGATTTGTCTTTAGATAAATCAGAGCTTCTCTGCTGCTCAGTTTTAACTCTGAAAAACAAGAACTAAAAGACTACTACTAAAAGAGTCTACGTCTTTCTGATTTTTACTTCCAAGATGTCTTTCTCAGCAAACTGCAGAGTAGCTATAATCTGTGCTACCATGCTGCTCTTCCTTCATGCACATGGTGCGTTCAGCTTTCCGTTTCCCTCATTTATCGGCTGCTGACTTTAGGCTTCATCACGCATCGATAACTCTGTGACAAAACCCGGATTCATGGACCGCCATCTTTGAACGCTCTGTGTGCTTTGCATTACAGGACGGAAAAACGGGACAATTGATACATTTATTTTCCGTGTTGGAATTCAGCCCTCGTGTTGTGTGGAAACTTCGGCTGCCTACATCAACGAACCGGTCCAGGCCTGCTACGAACAGAGGGAGTTCGCATTTAACGCTTGCAAAGTGCATGCCTTCATGTAAGTTAATCGCTCTGTACAAGCTGCTTCTCCCCAATTTTGGATTCTAAAAAAAAACCCAATAAAACAAATCTAGATTTGGAATTCAGTCAAGATTCTGTTTACATTGCACTGTTATTCCATCTATATGTTTCTTGTTTTTCTCTCCTTTGTACAGCTTTGTGACCGTTTCAAACGATACATACTGCGTGGATCCAAAAGCAAGATGGCTGCCAACGAGACTCAAAAGACTGTCCGTTGTAAGTGTTAACATTCATGTTTGACAATGAATAACCCAAATTCAGCCCTGAAATCAATGCCATGTGGAAGTCGCTTAAATGTAATGGACACATTTGTTTTCTCAACAGAAAGGAATAAACTGCACTGTACTTTGAATTGGGCTGCAGCGGCCTACAGAACCCATAATGCATCTGGGGGTACTGGATATTGAATGGTGTTGGTTTCAACTTCGTCGTCTCCTGCAGTTGGATGAATTTTTAAAATTAATTTCTTTTAAAAAAATGAAGCATCTGTCCAGAGTATTGGTGTGTTTATAGCTTTCGTAAGCCTGGAAAACTAGAATTAATCTGATTTGAATTAGTCTACTTGCTGAAATGTCTGTGAGCTTACTTTTAAGCTAATTAGCTAATATTTCCAGAGTCTTACAAATAAATTAATAAAATAAGTACACCTTTTGCTTCTTCTTGATTTACTTATATTTTTTAACAAGGCTAATGTTTTCCTCATTGTCCTGAGGATTATGTGGGATTATTCGAGTTGGGTTCTGTGGGATTAATTATGTATTAAATGCTACTTTCTTTAGGAAAAACAAACATTAGAAAAGTTAATTACAGAAGCTAAACCCTAAAATAAAATTCAAAACAGCTGAATTGTGTCCTGTTGAAATAGTGCAGAAACAATAATAGCATCATTTCTACATCTAAATTCTCGCTGTTTCTCCCAGTTGAAAGTATTCAAACAAATATATTTTTGGTTTTTAATTTTCACCAGCTTTATGGCTCAAAATGTGGAAAATTGCAAAGTTTGGAATCATTTTGCCTGAGATGAAAATGCACCTGCCTGCAGTGAACATTTTTGCGAGTTAGAAGCTGCATTGAAAGGAAATATATTGAGCCTGGATGAGAAACTGTTCCTGCTTCCTTAAAATGAGGAAATGTACGGGGGTTTTCTATCTTTTTTTTTTTTTTTTTACATGCGTGACTACATTTAAGCTCTGGATCTTTTCCTTTTTCCTCTTCACTACATTTCTTCTTGAC
The DNA here is from genome assembly GCA_903066815.1 of Brachyrhaphis roseni. Classification (NCBI taxonomy): domain Eukaryota; kingdom Metazoa; phylum Chordata; class Actinopteri; order Cyprinodontiformes; family Poeciliidae; genus Brachyrhaphis; species Brachyrhaphis roseni. The sequence continues at coordinate 18,505 of CAEFZY010057352.1, forward strand.
TGATCCTCAGCATGACTTTTGTCTGGCACGTTTAACCGTGCTGCTCACAAGGTGAGCCAAACTTTTTCACAACTAGTCCTCAAATCCATTCAGGTTTTAAATACTTTCGGGGAATTTACCTTCAAATATGCTTTGATTTATGCACAAAGACCTCTTGCTGTAAATACTTTATTCCTGACTGCATTACAGGACGTCCTCAATATTACACTGAGGACGCACATGGGGGGCTCAGACCCCCCATGCTGCTCATCAGCTGAAAACGAAACTATTGTAAAACATGCGACTTCCTGTTTTGAGCAGATGGAGACCACATTTAGTCATTGTAAAGTGTGTGTATTTCTGTAAGTAGAGATAAACGTAACGACTGAGGATAATTATGATGGGTGGTTCATGCACCCTACAGGCTCCAGGCAAATAGAGAACAATGATGTGTGGCCCCTAAAGGGCCCCATGGCCTATGAAGAGCCTGAAAACGTTGAAAAGTGTAAAGCAATTTACAAATACACCAATGCAGTGCTGTGTTATATTTATGCTTTTTCATGTTGCGACCACAAACCATTATGTATTAAATTTTATTAGTTGGGATTTTGTGTGACAAAAGAAACATACTACATTTAGTTTTTCCTCTAAAAACAGAACTGGATTTTTGTAATAGTTCCATCACCAAATATACCTTAATACGAGTTCAAACTTATATTAATTAATATTACATCTGAAGTCCTATGATAAAAGCACAGACATTCAATTAGAATTTGTGTTGAATGAGGCTAGTTTGTCGCATTAAAAGTACTTCTTGAAAACAACAAACGCCTTTAAGCAGGTATTAAACATACCATTTTCAAACATGCAAACATTTTCAACGTTTTCAGGCTCTCTGATTTCATTAAATCCACATTTATGTATTAAAAATATATATTTTATTTGGTCTTCTGTAATACTCTGATCTTAAATGTCATGTCTTCAGCAGCTGTAATCAGAATCAACAGAAATAAAGGCTTGAAAACAAAGATTTTTGGTAGAAATTTACTCCTTTTTTTTCCCTATCTGGCCCTAATCCGCCGTTGTGCCGACGGATCATCAACAGAGCAGACGTTGAGAAATGTTTCTATAAACAAGTTGTGCTGATTTAAAGTCAGATGGATGTAATTGGATTAGTTAGCCTAAAGGACTGAAATTAAATCCACCATTTTCTCTTTCTCAAACAACAAAAAAAACAACTTTATTTTGACAAAAACAAAACATCAGCTCTTTATATTAAGCACTTTCTGTTTATGCAACACATTATTTTACAATCCGTAGTCGCATATCTCAACCCAATGTCCGCTTCCACGGCCTCCATTTCCAGTCCTTAAGCCCTCCTTCGCTTCACACTGCAGTCTCTCTACCATACGTGTGATTCTGGAGGGCGTCCCAACAGGAAGGTGGATACTTTGAGTCCACAGAGACTCCAGGTGTCAGGGTTTGGATTCCTCTTGGCTGGGAGGAGGATCCATCAAGTCCTTGAATCCCAGTTTCTGCAGAGGCTCCCTGGCCATGAGCTGACTGGAAAACACAGGAAAACACTGAGCTCAGTTTGTCTTAACCTGTCAGAGTCAGAAGGGCAACAAGTGGAGCGGCTTCCTTACTGATCCATCCTGCATTCCAGATAGTCCTTGGACTGCAGCCGGCACTTTGAGTTGTCGAAGGTGTTTTCCCTCAGGCACTGCATGAACTTCTCCTTGAAGGCCTTACACTCTCCTGAGAAGAAGAGTTCGCCATTCACCACAGAGTTTTTTAGGATGCAACACAAACGCTCAATTCCAAATAAGACCTAATATTCACGTTGTTATTCATCCTTCCACTTGCAGTTTGTCTTTTGTGGCTCGTTTTCTGCCGTTTAAGACCAGAAATCAAAGTACTTGGATTATGGATTTAATTAAATAAGTTAGTTTCCCTTTGTTTAGTTTACCCCCCTCGGTGTAGTTGTTTATCATTTGCTGAATTATGATGAGGTTCTGCTTTTGAGAAATCTGGACTACTTGTGATTAGCTCAGAATCTAACATGTATCTCTAGTTACTAAACTATTCTAATTTAATGAAGCGTTTTTTGTTTTTTTAAAAAAAATGTAGGCCTATATATTTTTATTTTTTTGTAGCATTTATCTTATATAAAAAATTTAGTTATATTTTACATTTTTCCAACTTTTTTTTTTATTGTATGTAGAAAAAAATGAAGTTTTATTTTTTGTAAAATTGTATTTTTTATATTGTGCGTTTATATATAGAAATGTAAACATAAAAACACTACTTTTATTTTTAAACAAGATTTTAAACCCCCCACTATTTTTATGTTGTTTTTTATTTTTATTTTTATTTTTGCTGTACTTTCTCTGTCTTCCACTTCGATGGCTCATTTGGAAATAATTCACCATCAGAGTTTCAAGCTGTTTTCTATTGCACATTTTTAATCATTATGTCACTAAAAACCGTCCTAATTGTTAAAAAATAGCTGTGAGCTTTGCTCTGTATTTTGTAGATACAACATTAAATATTAAAGTTATTAAAGTTATCATTTTAATAACTTTAAAATGATGAAACAATCAGTTGAAAACATAAATCACATGTAAGGGTCACTGGTGGGTCAAAAGCGTTATTTAACCAGAAGAACCTAACAGTCGCTCACCGAAATGATCCAGAGGGAAGGAGCCTTTATCCGGAGCCCGAGGTTTGAAACTCTTCGTGCTGAAATTCATAGCAGTCGACATGTTTGTGTTTATGTTAAAGGAAAAGGAGAATATCTGAACCGGAGAAGCTGCGGCTTCAGAGCTAAACAAGGCTACAAGCCTGCGCGTCGCGGAATGTGACGTTTTGTTTTGGTGTTAGCAGCCAGACATTAATAATCGAGTCCATCGCGCCGAGTGTCGATAACAGATTACATCGATGTTGGTTTGATTTTTTGCATCGAAAGCTACTGTATCTGGTTTAATAGGCACCAATAAATGCGCAAAGCCACACAGAATAACTAAATATAGTTTATTACATAAGTTTCCGTGAACTTGAACGGTGAATGAAACTCAATACGAGTTAATTATTAATTATATATATATATATA
>CAEFZY010057366.1:0-10279 GCA_903066815.1 Brachyrhaphis roseni
CAGTGTCAGAATCTCACTGAGGAAGAAACTGCATTAGGTTTTCTATCACTTTATTATTTCTGCTATAACTGATGTATATTTGCATATAAAATAAGTCAATAGGGTTTAATTTACAATTTCTATGTCTTCGTGTCATGAGGTAGATCTCAGCCGGCTGGTGAGAGAAAAAGTAGATCTTGGTCTCAAAAAGTATGAGCACCCCTGAACTAGAGTCTACAGCTTAGACTCAAGCAAACTTTGCTAACTTAAGAATAGAAATGATTCAGATCCGAGTGAGAATAGTGCTCTAAATACTTACAAAACTAACTCAAAATGTACGTCTGGGACTTAAGTCTCATAAGAAATTAGTTTCTTGTGGCAAGGGGTGAATGCAAGTCAGTAAACTTACAGAAGGGTGTAAAAATCTCTGGCTTTGATTGTAACATTACACATTATATGTTTTGGTTGTCTGCAGTCGTTCTTAATGATATACACCAATGTAAGGAGTCTATTGAAGTTTCTGTTTTCACCAATCATCAAGCCATCACCTGGAGTAAGTGAACAAAGTCCTCACCTCCAACCCATATTCTGCAGTTAAATTACGCAGTTGGTTTATTAATTATTGTTGAATGGGTCAACAAAAGGTTAATACGTGTTGCAGCATCTTGATGACCATCAAGATTTCTCTCAAACTGAACTTTGCATTAAATAATCTTTGAAGATTTAAAAAAAACAAAAAAACAACAACACTTGACTTTACCCTGATGTCTTTATATCTCTATATTAAGCTTGCATCATTCCAGTGACAGTAATAGTCCTTCACAATAAAAGCACTTCCTGCTTGATTCATTTTATAAATCCTACATTAACACATGCTCATCCCATTTCTATTAGTTTTTCTATTGCTCATCAGTTTTGAAAATTATCCACAGTTGACAATATTGTGCCAAGATGACCTAAAGGGAAAATGTTGATTTCAGCCACTGGAGAAGTGAGACTATACGTCTGGATTTGTCGGTTCCTTTACATTGACCCTGGTCAGAAATCAGAACATTCTTCTAAAGTTAGTGCTGAGATGTGTTTTACTAAAATGTTGACTTCTGTGTGGCATGTGAAGGGTTCAACCAAGAGTGGATTTTCTCCATGTACTCCAAATTTGATGCATGTTGGATTGGTTGGAGGGTTGAAGTTGGACTGCGGTGTATGTTTACGTGTGAAAGACAGAAAAAGAGAAAAAAAGAGAAAAATCACTTGACCAGTAAAATGACTTTTACTGGTCAACTTCTATATAGCCCTGTGGAATATGTATTAGTTTGAGTGAACGCTCTATTCCCTGTTGTTGACAAATCAACAACAGGAGAATGCAGTATTTTTTTTATTTATTTTCAGGGAATGCTGTATTGATAGGCATATTAATTCATCAACATCGAGTTGTATCAGCAATCTGGTTTCTGATTTAAGACTCCTGCTAGATTTCACATTAAAGCTCGCAGTGAGTCTCGTTTCTAAACTGAAGCTGCAGGTGTACAGAAATGCCCTGGCTAAATCTGTAAAATAATTTAGCATTTTCATCCACTTATCATTCAGACAGGGAGGAAATGCAGTATGATTTTATTTTATTTTTCTGCAAAAATGCATCTCTAACATTGCTCTGCTCAGATTTCTGCTCAAAACTCTCTTATGAATTTTCTTATAAACTCTCTTCAGTTAAACAAGAAAATGTCTCAGCACTCTCATTGGTTTAGGTCATTTAGAAGTCGAGAAAATAAAAATCTTTACAAATTTGCATCAAAGGATGTTTGAATTTGGTCACCATGCCGATCACACATACATTTTTAATTAGATTTTTGGAGCTGCATCATTTTAATTTAAAACTCCCTCCTTAATAGTTGGAAGCTTAGAATGAGGCAGCCAAGCAAGCTGCACTGCCATCTATGATTGATGATCATTTAAAGACCGCAGTAAAGAGACTGTTATCCATGCTACAGTTATAAGTAGCGTTGTCAAACTTAACAAGTTACTACGAAGTAAATAAATTACGGAGGTTGTTTTTTTTGTATTCTGTGAGCTTGATGGAAGTTTATCATTTTGCTTCCACATCATCTGCCCTCAAAACTTTGAGTTTAATTTCAATATGATGAGGAGGGATTAAAAAAAGGCGAATAGCTGTAAGCATCTTACATAGGAAACAAGAAACTTTTTGTGCTCTATATAAAAACTGCTTCTGCCCCCCCCCCACCCCTTTTTTGAACAAGCACTAACATTGAAAAAACTTTTACTGCTGCTTTTCTAACTTCCTGTAGCAGCTAATTGTGCTGCAGTGCTAGCAATGCTAGCTGGTGCTTAACAGCTACAGCTCTGTTCGAACTATCCACCTCCATGCTTTTACCCTGTGAGAAATAACCGATGCACTTGTCAAAACTTTTCTGAGCATCTGTGCTGATTTACCAGAAGAAAAGAAACACTTGCCAAATGTTTGTATTGCATGTTTTTTTTTTGTTTTTTTTTTTTAAAAATCTGCTTATGCAGTGCATTGTTAATGAACAACTATAAATGGCATCTCTGTAAGTCATTAATGAAACTGTTAGTGGTATTTATTGTACATGCAAATTGTCTTTTGTGTTCTGGTTTTTTTCCCGTAACTTTTTGTAGGAAGATTCACCCTCAGCCCACCGGACAAAAAGCTGCTGAAACATGTGTTCTTCTTAATGTGCTCAGGTGTGTTGGAGCAAAACATACAGGCCAGTGTTCCCTGGGGACCAGGAGTTCACAAAAATAAGTAAAAAACTTGCAGTATTGAAATGTTAAACTGAAGTAAACTAAAGCTTGCTCTGTTCAACCAAACTGACTGTGCAAACTGAGTTAGACAGTGTAGCATTTTATTTTTAGACATTATTTGAGGATAGGAGGAGCTAATAAATACAGTTACCATACATTATGACTGAATTGTATCTGAACAAACAAGCCATTTAAAAGAAATATACAACATATCCATAAACTAATAATAAACCCACTGATACACACTCCAATCTTAACTGTCTAGAATTTTACACACTCGCCATAGTTTTCTGGATTCAATTCTCACCTTTATTGATTAGGTTTGAAAATTCTTTCATGTGGGAGTGTTTCTGGGATGCCGAGGAATCGTAACTCGCTCAACTAATGCATCCTGATGTGTGGGTAGAGCACAAAAATGTATGCAACTATCAAAGGATGTGTGAATGGGTACACACTTTGTGTTTGTGCAACATCACAGTCCCCAAATAATCAGATTTCTGAAGTCTATTGGTTTTTATAATCTACGTACCTAGCTGGTCTCAGTAGTCTGTGGAAAGGGGTTGTGATTCTCCAAACTCTCTCTCGTTGCTTGGCTTTTGTTATTGACAATGATAATCAGTCATCGATGTCATACAACTTTGCTGTGTTGTCCCAAGGAATGGTCTTTGACACAAAAATACACCCTGGAAATGTAGGAAATTGTTTACATCACAAGCCATGTCAGTTTATTTAAGATAACATAGATAAATGTGTTTGAATAAAATCTTTCCAAATAAAGTTTTTTCACAATCAGCCTTTGGAAATGTTAAACTAACCATTTTAGATGTTCAATGAAGTTGCAGGATGAAATAGCGAACGACTCATTCTCCCCCACTTCACACCCACTCTCCAACTCAGCCCTGTGACGATTCCACATCAATTCTTTTCACATGTTTGCAGAAAAAAAAACCCAACTATCTGTTAAATCAGTGTCAGTTTTTCCCCTTTTTTTGTGCAGAGGTCCTTCACTGTCAGTATTTGAATTGCATACCACAGAATATCCTAAAGAAGCTGCTGAAAGCACAACCATTCTATAGATTACAGTTCTATTCTCTGATAGCTGAAGTACAACTTCAAGGGCGTTACAGCTTGCTTTAACCAGAGCAACTTCTTTTACTAGCCTCACCAATATAAATTCCTGTTAGAATGCTTTGAAAAAGCCAGCTCGCACTTCAGGGAGCAATCTTTACCCCCAAATCTGTTTTCCATGGCTTAAAATGCGGCTCGAGTGTCCTGTGTGAGTTTTTGATTGACAGCGCTCGCCGTACTGGGGGGAGGCATTACGGCTCATACAAATTGATGGTCAGGTTCTGGGGAGGTGGCACGGCTGACCTGCTGGCTAAGCACTCTTACAGAATAACCAATAAGAAAGTGTTAATAAGGTCCTGGAGAGCAGAGCCTGGGCCGTGGCACTCATTAGCAGAAAGAGGGAGGGAACGGGAGAATTATTGTATTCACAAGGCGGGGGAAATGACCGGGCATCTTTGCCCCATGCCTCATCTCATCTCCCACGCGTCTTCCCTTGAATATCGAGGAGTGTTTAAAACGGGGACGGAGTTGAATAATTGTAGCTATCGTTCAAAAGAGCAGTGTTTCCTTGTCCTTTTCCATTAGGGGCTCACTGGGTATTTCTAGGTGTCTTGTGTTAGATGTCTGTTATAAAATTCGCTTTGAAGAGGAATCACTGCGTGGAAGAAAGTCACTTGCTGAGCCTTTCACTTTGGCCTGCTTTATGGCCTCTAAAAGCCAAATCTGAGGACATATCCTCCAGCAGGATTTACTCTCAGGGACCAGTTAGGGAAAGACGGGGCACTTTCAAAACAATAGTTGCGTTATACAAATAATACATTAGTAAATACAGAAAGTTGTATGACTCGTAAAAGTTGTTGATGGGCATACGTTACAGCAAAGGTTTCAGGAAGAGTTTTTCTGAAAAGATCCGATGGAAAAGGTTTAGTCTAGACCTGCGACTGTACAGTATTTAGAATTTTTTAGCATGATTGTCCGAATCAGGATTTATCCTTTTTGCCAGTTCTTGCAGCTATTGAATGTCAGTGCAATGTTCCATTAAAGTTACTCAAAGGACCTTATTTTTCCAGAAATCAAAGGTTGTAATGACTAAAACCAAAGGACAGTTTTCACATTTATTCAAGGGTTTGACTGAAAAACTGTCTTGTGGTAGACTTCCATAGATATGCACATTGGATTGCATATACATCTGTGGGGGCCTTCTAGTCAATTCTAGGTTGTCTAACAAATCCGTTTTCCACACTGTGCAGTATCTGAGTGATTTTATATGCCGCCAATGGTGGCTAATTATTTGGTTTAAGATCCAACAAGAACCCTAAGTTCATTCTTCAGACACGTACAGTTGTGCACAAATTCCTACGTTTATGACAATTAGGGAATAATAAACATCGGCTATTATTTTACCTTTATTTACTCAACTCAAACCCCCGTGTTCATTTAGTGGAAACTGAGATAATAGCTCTCATTGGCTTTTACCGAATTAACACTTTTCCAAGCACCTTGTAGCTATTGAAATTACCACCAGAGAACAAATATGTTGAGGTCAGTGAATGACAAAACTCCCCAGATTTTCTGACAAGACCCTTGGGAGTCCTGAGGAACAATAGCTCTCTCAGATAGCAGTCAATTACGGTGATGTGAGATGTGGCGGCAGACAGAGAAAATGACAGCTGGAAGACGGCTCTCTTATCATTGTCCTTCTGTTGGGGCCACTTTAGAGCAAGTGAAGCTATTTGTCTGGCAATGTGCTATCCTGGAGGGGAAAAGAAAGACGGCTTTTATCTCCTAAGGAAAAGATGAGGGAAGAAAGAATAAAAAAAATGCCTCAAAAAGAAAATAGCAAACTTAAAAAGTCAAATTAATTCAACAGAATTTGTTTGCCGAGCACTGCACACAAGCAGGTAGTTTGGTGGGTTGACAGGCAGACAACGTTGCTGTGACGTTTGCTTGGGCACAGTAACGTTGTCTTAATGCGCCGCATCAATCAAGACGCTGCCCGCTGCACAGCATGGCAACTCTTATCGGCGCTCATTAAAGTAAGCACAGATATTTTATGCATTGGTTGGAATGCAAGGACTTTTTCATGCTAATTTCCCTCCTTCCGAATCGACATTCATCATTTTTGATCAGCGGGGTTCTATACACAAGTAAAGCGCCAGATCGGACTGAAATCAGTCATGTGCCGAAGTGTCACGCCAGTGGATTGTATTGTTTGCTCAAGCTTACTTAGCAAGGTCAGGAGTTTCATTCTTGTTTAATGTCACTGTGTAATGCATTGAACCATCCTCCAGCTGAAGGGAAGACTGGATAACTCTTTTATGCTAACATGTAGCTATGCCAGTAGAAAGTAGGGCCGGTTTGGCATTCCCGTTGTACGCTAACATCGTTTCTCTTGTGTTGCTTTTGGTGCTTGTCCCGAAAAAGCAGACAGTAGAAGTGCAATGTTGGGAATAGTTTGGAGTTTCTATGCCCAACATTACCTAAACACTCAAGCAGAGCTGTTGTTTATGTACATTAACAGTGAGCTTCACTTTTCCTAACATCATGAAGCCCAGGCATAAACAGATGCCTTTTATTTGTTTTGGGAACCTGGAGAAAGTGTTGCTAGGCAGTTTTGTGTGATCTGGCAATACTGCAGGTATTAGTGCCTCAGTGTTGGACCTTTCAGGTGAAAGTCATCCAATAATAAAACACCATAAGTGTACAGTGTTTTCTCTTCCACTTTTCAATAAGCCCATTTAGTTCGGACATATAGGTATTGCAGGGAAAACTGTATTGTTTCATAACTATTACACTCTGCAATCCTTCTAGCAATGTTAATATAAGGGTTTAAGGACTTTGTAATGCTGAAAAATATAATTTTAAGTGCATTTTCAGGAGAGGTGTGTGTGGGAGTTTCAATTATTTTTAGTTAAGAAACTTGTTTTCACATGAGAATCTTGAAGATAAAATTATTTTTTGACTGCAAATATTTACAAGTCTTTCTGTTTTTCTCAGCTGAAGGTGTAGGTTTTCTTCAGCCTACAAAAAGGGGAGAAATAACAGAACTGTGTTACGTTACACTAGAAAAAGCTGGGGAAAACACTGATCCTTCTGGTACCTCCTGTGGCATCTCATTTTAAAAGTTTCCAACAATAGAAGTCATACTCATTCAGTTTTGAAATAACTTTTAGAAGCCTTGATATATTTTGGTTCTGCACGGTCTCAAAGAAGTTTCAGTTAGAGAACATTTACAAATCCTTGTGAAGGTGTTTTCTTTTCTTCAGGTACTCGTTTGCATGTTAGCTTACCTTGCCTGTCAACCATTGACAGGGAAGTGAGACCCTCCAAGGAATAAGCATGTTGAGAAAATGGACAGATTTTGTACGTTGATAGCATGACTACTTTATCGTCCTTCAAACTAAACTGTCTTCAAAGTTTGGAAATCAAGTTTTTTCTTGTACTTCAACTCTTCTCCTGGTAGCGATCTCTGGATGAAAATAACTTTTAGCACCTTTAATTCCTTCCGCCTCCTTCGTCGCCATCTTAACCTTCACTTGGGGAAATCCATAATAAAAGTGACTCGAAACGCTATTAAATGCTCTGCTCAGAAATCAAATGAACTTGTGAACTTTTAGCCCGAATATCAATCCCCTTGGACGGTTTGCCTCCTTCATGCACATTTTCTCGCAGATGAAAGGACGACGGCTGTAGCGGTTGAAATTTGTTTCGGCCCTTTGCATTTCAAGCCTTTTCACACAGAGCATTTTTCCTTCTTTTTTCTGCATAAGTGACGGGATTTGAATCCAGTGTGTGCCTTTAATTGATTTTTTTTTTTTTTGTTATGACCGAATTTGAGCAGTGAGCACCCTCTCTCATTAAACACACGACAGCAGATCTGAGAGTTGCTAATCCGTTGCTAAAGGGACAGCATTGAGGCTTTGAACGAAAAAGTCCTTTTTTTTTTCCTTTCAGCCACCCCTATTTAAAATGCCTTGAAGTCCTGGCTACGCATTTAATTTACACAGCTGCAGCTGCTTGGATTCCTGTTCTCCCGAAATACCTTTAACCTGCGGTTCTCAGCTGGTGTTGCTCCCCACCAACTGAGAATCCAACTGAGAAAGCATAAAGACGGCTAAGTCAGACACAAGGGAGGGAAACGTCTTATAGACACACCAGCGAAATACCTAACAGACAAAGATTTAGCGACAAAAATAGCTGACCTTTGCCTACAATCGTGTTGAAAAGCTTGACATTGCCCTCTGAAAAGCTGTGTCCTTCACCAAGATGCCTCGAGTGATAAGATGAGACATGAAAAGTCTTTCGCCGTGAGCAATTTCCCAAGTACTTCTAGAGCAACCTGGTGAAGCACCAACATACCTCGATCGGCTCTACTGAGCCGATCGAGGTATGTTGACCTCGATCGGCTCTATACCAGCTCCCTACAGCAAAAAAACAAGTCACACACTCATCTGTAATCTATTATTCATTACGAAGAGGCAGAGACAGAAACTGGGAAAGGCAGATAACTTGGTTGAATCTTCCGCCGTCCGCCCCCACCCGCCGATCGCTATTGTCCAGAGGCCATTGTGTGGGGAAAACAAATGGAATGATTGCCTTTTGTTGTACAAGAGAAGGGGAGACTTCGTATTCTGTGCAGAGTCTGAACATAGACTTGCCATTCAGAGCACATGAATAACGGCTGCCGGTTGCATCGTGCAAATACCGATGCACGGGAGGGATCAAATTAAAATTTATCAGCTCTGGGTTGGCATCCATCTCAAAATCCATTTCCAGCCGATGAAAAATTGAAAAGGCAAAAGGAGAGTGTGTGTCTCTAGTACGTCGCTAATTTGCACCATCGTTCCTTCTAGATTCTTCTCATTGATTTTTTTTTTTCTGTTCAAGGCAAATTCCAAAATGTGTTTGTTGTTAAGCTGCTGGGACCGAGGAAGAGTTTTTTAAATGTCGATTTCATCTCTTAAGTTAATACATGCACATTTTCAATGCTTTATTGTTAAATGCAAGTGAGCGCAAAACTAGGACAGCGTGGACACACAGCATACCTGGCCATACGAGTTGATGTCAGGACTCTGTTTCCAGTTATTAGCTTAAAGTACGACATTAATAACCCGTGTGTGCACAAGCACTTATTCCAATAGAAACCCAGACACGTCAAGATCTAGCAGCTGAGCTACCAATGCGGAGGCTGATAAATGAGTCTTGTTTTCATGGTAATAAGTAATCATTATCAATTTGCATTGGGCAATTGTTTACTGCACACCTAAACAATTTGCTAATTTCGCATTCACAGACGATAAACCATTACGGGGCACCCTTTTCTTGTTGCTCTCGGTGAATAATAGAATCCAGTCTGGAACTTTAAACGCGCCGTTTCATTATCTCTGCCACATATTTAGCAGGAATGCTGACACGCCACGCCTCGCCTTAACCACCTCACGCTGTTTCTTTTTTCTTTTTTTTTTTTCATGCAACACGTCGGCTGAACGATGAGGGATTAATGCCCTGTCGAGTTTGGCGTGAGGTAATAATTTTAAGCGAAAACACACACAGACACACACACACACACACACACAATACGTAAGAGACTTGACATGCTGAGCGGAGCTCTGTGGGCCGATGAAGGCTATTCAGGACCAGGTAGTTACAGAGAGAGAGAGAAAGCACGGTCATGTCTACATCTCATAGCTGTCACTTACTCCATTCCCCCACTACACATTACGGCACACCATTCCCCGGCCCTCTCCTCCACCAGAATGGCAAATTGCCTCCATCTTGTCGCCATGGCAGGTTCTGTGAACTAGGTGGGCGCTTGAATTACCACCGATAGACGCTACAGGTATTCAATCTGCTAGTTCAGACTGTGAGGGTAATGGACGAGGGGAGGGGAGAGGGTGTGCAGAGGTATTATAATTGAAAGGCCCCTTCTACAGCGATAAATAATGAAGTTTCCCTAGAGGCCATTAAGGGCGGGGGAAAGAGGGTGTCATATTGAGGAGGGTGTTCTCACACACACATCGAGTGTGCCTGTTAACCCCCCACTGAGTGAGGCACTGAGGGAATATGATGCGGGTGTGAAAACACAGGAGGGGTGGGGCGGGGGTCACTCTCACTGGTTCATTACGTATCGACCGGAACAGGTCCATACATGGTGTAACGCTGATGATATCTCAGGTATCATTTGCTGACTTTTCGAGTCCTGATACCCAATAAAAGAACTTGTAGAAGCATCGTATCTTCTACTAGTGGTGTAACAAAATCTCATGATATTAAAACATAATATTTCTCGTTGAGGTACCGTATTTTCCGGACTATAGAGTGCACCTGATTATAAGCCGCACCCAGCGCAGTTGTAAAGGAAAAACCATTTTGTACATACATAAGCCGCACCTGTCTATAAGCCGCATGTGCCTACATACAGACGGTACACAGAAAGAGTTTTCAAAGTTTTAGT
>CAEFZY010057372.1:0-23507 GCA_903066815.1 Brachyrhaphis roseni
AAAGCCCCAGACAGCATAGCTCCTAGGATCATTGGGACACTCAAACCCCTCCACCACGATAAGGTGACAGCCCAGGGAGAGGACTAAGAAATTTATTGAATAGTATTCTGTTTTTGTTTTTTTGTCTTTGTTTCCATCAGCCACTGGTATGTGAAGATGTGAATGACTGAACGACTGATGTAGTGTGAACCAAGAAAACAAGATTTAAGGATTTCACTTTCTGTGTAAAGTTTTTAAATGATATTTACACATTTGTCTTGGTACTTGATTCATTCTCATGACTGATTTCTTGAAAGGGATCAAGTGATAAATGCTCCTCTGCTGCCACCTATAGGAGTCATCCTCCTCATCATGAGGAAATAAACATCACAAAACAATTAATCTACTTTCAGTGCAGGAAAATGTAAAGGTTATATTGTGTGTAGAGCTTGATTGAGTTATTGAGTTACTTATATGATGCCAGATTATCAATGCACTGTAATGTTGTAAAAACATATTGTTTTGGTTTTAAGAGCAATCCAACACCCTTCTTTATTGTCAGTTCAGGTTTATTTGTCTGACACATGTTCAGCAACGAGGCAGTTCAAAGTGCCTTACGTAATAAAAGCATCATACAGTCACCTTCACATTACATTTGGTCAATGTTCCGTTTGCTCCTAGTCAAAGGCAACTCTGGAGTTTTAGCCTTGACGTAAACTAACTCAGTGTTTCAGTTGTTTTACAGTTTCCTGAAAGTTTGTTCCAGAGTTGTGGTGCATAGAAGCTGAATGCTTCTATGCAGTGCATTCAAGCATAAAATGCTTGAATGCACTGCAAGCATTGCAGTTCTGGTCTGCTCTGCATTCCCAGAACCAAAACCAGAAGACCTGAGATAGCAGAATCTCTTTCTGTGTGCAGGTGGGCTTCATACACAACCAGTTCTGTATATTTTGGGCCCATAGACTTCAGTACAGATCTAACCTAATATCTCATAGCTATATTCCCTCTAACTTCCTCCCCACCCTCCAGATCCTGTCGGTGGACAGTTTCAAAGTAATTTTATGTTTATATGATCCAATATTCTCCTTCTTATTGGACAAGGCTAAAGTAACAAGTCTTATCACTTTTTAAGATGCTCTGGTAATAATTTGTCACAAACAATAAAATTCAATATTTAAGGCTTGAGGAAGTTCAAGTCACAATCATTAAGAGTTGACCCACATAGACCAACACTGAGGATGGAAATAAGAATGTTGCTTCTGCTGCTGGTCTGCTCCGCCTCTGCAGCTCAACCTCAAGCGGAGTCTGAAAATGACATTCTTTCACATTTAAGGCAGACCGGGGGACAGGTAGAACCAGACCAGCTGACCTGCACACAGGACATCAACGCCGTTCTGAGGGAGATGAGCGCCTGGTTGGCTGGACTGAAGGTGGAGGTGCAGCACCTGCAGAGAGATAATGAAGGTATGTTTACAAAGAGTTAAAGCATTGGAAGCTCTACTTCTGATTAACTAAATGCTCATATTGCACAACCATTTCAATTCTGTGTCTTATGTTTTTTTTTTCTGTCCATAGTGAAGACAAAAGAGCTGGAATCACTGAACCAACGGTACCAAGGTACTGTCTGATATAAGACGGTGTACAAAAGTTTGGTATTAAGCTTACTTTGGATCACAGGTATCAAACTCCAGTCCTGGAGGGCCACTGTCCTGCAACTTTTAGATGTGCCTCTGCTGCACCACACCTGAATAGAATAATTAGGTCATTAAGGCTCTGGAGATCTGATCTACACAAGAAGGAGGTAATGAAGCCATTTCATTCCAGTGTTTTGTACCTGTGGCACATCCAAACACTGCAGGACAGCGGCCCTTGAGGACTGGAGTTTGACACCTGTGTTTTGGATATATCACAAGTATTAACTAAAAATACTAATGGAGTAACTGGGAACAGTAAGCTACACACACAGGACTGTATAGACAGTATAAGCAAATCTTTCTCTTGATTCCGTCAATCTGGAGTCGACTGGTGAGAAAATAGAGCACATGATTTATGTTAATGCAATGGCTTGACCTGATGCTTATTAAAGTAAAATAAAGATGAATAAGTACAAATGTATACAACTCCAATATTTAACCTTTTTGAACATATGTGTGGTTGTAATGTACAGAAATTTGAAAAAGTTGAAGAAATATTGTGTAAGGTGCCTGTATTGTTCTATGACAATAGCTACGTATTAAAAATAGATTTAGCTTAACCAAAACAGTTTTGTTTCAAAGAAATGTAGATTTTCAATCCACTAAGAAATACCTAAAATAACAGAAGATCTTATTTGACATATATTTTTGGTATTCCTTCTTTTTCAGCCCAGGCAGCAGAGCTTGCTGCTGTTAGAGTCAAGGCAGACGACACTGAAAACCAAGTAGAAGGTTTGTGAACTCTGAAGGAAACACTCAGCCTGTTTGAGTGTCCATATCCACATCAGTGACATTAATATCTCACCTTGAAATGTAAAGTGTTGCAGCTTGTCATATTTGTACAATATGTATCAGATGTGGGAAGACATATGATACTCTGAACATGTCAACAAATGTTTTATTTCACTGAATCTCTTTGTTTATCCTTTCATTGCAGCTCAGATATCAGAACTGGCTGCTGTTAAAATCAAGGCTAACGTCACTGAGAACCGAGTGGAGGCTCTGAGGAGAGAAGGAGAAGGTTTGTGAACTCTGAAGTAAACACTCATATCAGCAGTTCACTATCAATGACTTCAATGTCCAAGTTCAATGAAAATATTTATGCGAGAAAAATCATATCCTAAGACTGGATTAGGAAGTTATGAAATCTAAATCTAGAAATGAATAGGTCTAAATGAGCCTTTAGAACGAAGATGACATCCTATAATATTTGCAGGTCTTTACCTTTCAACATTAAATGGCCATACGATTTAACTAAAGTAGATTATTTGATTATTACCAAGTAAAATCTATTGCCTAGTAGTCCAAATATAAGATCAAGAAAATAAAAATAGAACTTCCTGTAGTGATAGTGAGTTTCCTTAAACCTCAACCCCCAATTTTGCTCTCAAAAACTTACAATTCAGAAATAGATTTAATAGATTTCTCCACTTCCTGTCAGTAAATGGGACATTAATCTATCTACTGTACAGATCTTCAATTTTGGAGTAAAATTTGCACAAACACACTTAAAATGACCTAAAAATCCAACCTTCGATTTATGGAATATGAAATGTGCTCTACGAGAGAGAATTTTCCAAATGGCTTCTCACTATCGCATGTCTAAACTGCATGGGACATTTTTCTGTTTCCCATCTACAGTACATGAGCTCCAGCACTGCTGTAATTCTTTTTGTTAAGTATATGAAGACATCAACATGCTTAAGGAAATAAATGAATCTAAAAATTTGTAACTTTTTTGCATGTGTGAATTTGTTACATTCACAAATGTTGAGATGTTTAAAACTCTTGATGTGTGACTGAATTTCGCTGATGTCCCGTTTTCTGTCTCTCAGCCAAGCGACTGGCTTTCTCCGCCGCTCTGTTGGATTCGGGTTCAGGAGACCATGGGCCGTTCAACACACACACAATCATGGTCTTCAGACATGTTACCACTAATATTGGAAGTGCCTACAGTCCAAGTACAGGTGATTAAATTTACACTTTATATTTTTGCATTTGTATTTACAATATTAACAAAATGTGGTACATTTGTTATGAAATGACAGTTAATTACAATTCTTGATAATACAGGTCTGTTTACTGCACCAGTAAGAGGAGTGTATCACTTTGAGTTCCACATCTACGGACATGGAAGTTCTACAGATCGCACATCTGCGATTTTGGTCAAGAATGGAGTGCAAATCTTTGCAACATATGAAAAACAGCCTGCTGGTGGTCAGAAGGCTTCTAATGGTGTGACACTGCTGTTAAACATCGGAGACGTTGTATTTGTGCGTTTGCCGGCAAACTCATGGGTTCATGACAATCAAGATCATCACACTACCTTCAGTGGCCATCTACTGTTCACCATGTAGGAATGTAACATGGTTTTACTTTCAAATCAAAGTCTGTGGTAGAAACCAGGTGGCACAGATCTGCATCAAAGATTATCGTTTCAAAAATAATACCAAATAGTTGATTACATTTTGGTTTAAATGTGCATTTTCTAAATCACATATAATTGAAATGATTGAAAATTCTTTGCATAATATTTTATTCAAATAACACTGTAGAGCAGCAATCAGCTATCAGATTTTTTTTGATTGTGCAGGATTCCTGATGTTGTTTTTGAGAATTTGTAATACAGTTGAGAGAAAATGTATTTCTCCAACTTGAATTGAAATCACAACATGAGTACTGAACAGAGCTGGCGCAAGGCATAAGCAAACTAAGCAGCCGCTTAGAGCCCATGGCTCCTAGTGGCCCCCCTAAGTAGAAAAAGATTTGTGTGTGGGGGTGTGTGAGGTCCATGCAGCACTAGCGCCCCCTTTTGTCCGGTTTAGCACATTGTTACACATCTGAGCATGTTCTAAAATCAAATTGAGCATTCTTATATAGAACAATCTGAATAGATACTTATTTTTTCATGTCACAGGATTAATAAACATGCACATTACAGTCTTCAGTGTTTATAAATTGTAGCACATGAGCTCTACTTTTTAATGGATGCAATGCACAGTGTCATACAGTGAATTATTCCCTGAGTCGTTTCATCTGAAACAGCCAGTGATTTACTGATAGTGTTTTTGTTCAATTTATTCATGAACTGCTTTATAAAAGGCTTGTTCTTATAGGCATATATTTCTGAAGAATCATAAATCTGTAAGTTATTGTGGGAGACAATAGAATACTGCCACCTAGTGGGCAAAATGTGTTGTGCACCTCTGTTCTGGAAGACATTCAGAGAGACTTGGAGATGGGTGTGTGGGAGGAACTGGGTTTATGTAGACAGAACATGCAGAAGGCATGAGAGGCCCCATGGAACAAGCATTCACCAAACCCTCTCACAAACACTAAGAGAATATAATGGTGTTAGTGTGAGACATTGCGATCATAGTAGTGATTGTGAGAAAGTTTGGTCATCTGTATACAAGTGAATGATTGCGTTGTGTAAGTATGTAGTAAGTTTCGTCCCATGAGGTCACTCTAACAGTTCAACTTCTAACACATACAGTAGGTAAAGCCTCGTATGTTATAAGCAAATATTATATGGACGCACTATGCCACATCGTGGTCAGAGTTATATCTCACTTTGTCTGCTTCTGCATGTCTGTTGCATTTGCTATATTCAAATTAGCAATCTTTGTGTTGTCAAAATATTTTGTACTTTTTTGTGTAAAAAACATAAATGAAATAAAGTTAGCTACTCAGAACAAAAGTTAAAAAAAAAAAAGTATCAGGTCAGCATTTCACTTTATGCTCTCTGGATTGAAATGAAATGATGTCAGACTTGCGTAGTGTCTTTCAGAGTCAGTGGTGGTGCACCAGAAGAATCAGGCTCAATCAGAAATTAATCACAATCATTATATGTGTGAGAATCTGTTACATGCAATGGAATATCAAGATATTCGCACAGTGAAAGTAAGCAGTGGAGAAACTTGGCATGAGCACAAAGCAAACGACTGATGAGGATCTGTCCATGTACAAGTCAAAAACACAGGAGTGAGTAAAAAGTGAGGAAGGTAGAAAGCCAGTTTAAGGTCAGATATGTTGATCAGTGAGACGAACGCTGAGGTTGAATTGAGAGAAAGGAGATTTATTTAAAGATAATTTTTGTTTATAAATGCAACAGCAACCTGTATGAATTTTAAGGCTATGAAAAGCAGGGGAAAAAAAGACAAATTATCAAGGTGCTCACTAAAAGTGCACAAGTACACTTAAGTAATATAAACTTATATAATTAGTAATGGCTCCCAAATATTTTCTGGGCCCTCCTATGGTTTACAATAAAATCCTCCCCCCAAAAAAAAAAAAAAATCAACTGGGCATACACATTGTTCAACCAGACATAAACCTATACACATATTTTGTTGCGTGCCCCACACTTTGGGAACCACTGGAATAGACAAACTGAACTGAGGGTATACTAAATTGTAAGTAATCTGAAAAATGTCCAAGTACAATGTAAGAAAGTGAATAGCCATAGTCAGAAGAATATAGAGGATATAATATTTCTAAAATTCACTTCATGTAAAGATGTGAAAGAGCAAATGTAAAATTTTCGGGAGAGAACAGTTTCAGATATTACAAATGTGAAACAAATAAATCACAATCAGCAACAGGGAGAAGTTCTGAAAGCTGATTGGTGGACATGCTAACTAGCCTTAGCATTCTTGACAGGTTCCGTTGTGAGAAACTGGCAACACGAACACAAGCGTGATTGACAGCGCTAAAACCCTCCTCCTAGCTCAGACTGGTTGTTTCTGACAGGGCTGTGTATTTCTGCACATGGCAGTAAGAAAGAAGAGGAGCTCGACATACTTCTTTTCACACATTATCTGTTGCATATTCTACTATATGCAACAAATAATGTTTGTTGTATTATTTGTTGCATATAGTCACAAAGTGACAGTTATAACAAATATGTAAAAAGCAAATATTTTCTAAAACTTACAGACTACAGCTCTACATAAGTCATTTAAGTGAATTGTGTTGGTTACTTCCAGCTGCAGATTTGACAAATAAAAAGAAAACAATAAATCAGCAAAATAAATGGGTCAAAAATGATTCATAATAGCTTATGCTAACCTTCATCTATGTTTGAATAGATTTAACCTATAAAAGATAATAGAGTTTGTAAAAGCTCATAATTATAATTAACAACAGGATTAATGAGGTGAAGGATTCGGCCTTATTGACTACATGTACATTTAAGATTTTATGTAACAGAAGAAATTCCTTCTCTCATTGCAGTCTCTGATGCTGAAGGATGAGTTGCCGTTCTTCTCCAGGACTCCACACCTCTCAGCCGGGCAGCTTGGAATGTCCCGGTACTGCACCGGTTCTCCACCCACCCAGAACCACTCATCACCAAGGTAACGCAGGCCCGTCCACACCTACCAACATGTAGCAGGGAGGTCAACATAAACACTAAGGATGAGTTGGTAAAGAACACCAGAGAGTGAACAGCGACCCACCTCCTCAGTGGTTGCCAGTTGGGCTTTCTTTTGTGCAAAGTCGTGGTCGTTGTCTGTGGAGAGGGTTGCCAGGTCGTACCTGTTGCCTTTGTTCAGAGTCCTGCAGTGTTCCAAAGCCTCCTCCCATGTTTTATTCTCCTTCACCAGAGTCAGTGACTCATCATAGCACATGAACGCATGTCTCTGATCACAACCATCATTCCTCCACTCGCTGGTGAACGACTCCTTATACGGGCAGAGTTCGTTTGAGTCTGATTCTACAAGAAACAGTGGGGAAATATATTCTACCGATGAAATCTGGAGATCATTCAGCAAATTATAACACTGACATGAAGATGGCTCAATTTCATGTTAAGCTCCAAAGGCACTGGAGAGCACAGTCACCCTTTAAAGTATGAGAAAATGAAATGAGTAATTTTATTTCAGTTTTAAACTTTCCCTCATACTTTTACATTTTTAATGATAAGGAAATATGATTTGTCATGCCTATGTTAAAAAAACTCCCCACTAATATAAACATTTAAATATTTTTGCTGAAGTGGAGATGAACCGGTTAGAATGTTGTGGCTAACGTCAAATTAGCCACAACACTCCAATGTCTTTTGTATCTTATTGGAGATTAGCATTGGTATCTTAATGAAAACAGCAGTCTCCCTGTGTATGCTCTATATCTTATGAGTCTAATGCCTTTACAATAGAATTCAGACAGGAAATGGGCAAAAAGAGAATGAAAAGATGCAGCAGTTGGTTCAAGGTCAGAGTCAAGCGTCCACATATGGAGCGCCCACTCCACCATCAGGCTGCATGTTCACTGGTCAGTTAACCTACAGTTACTCTCTTTGATACAGTTCCTCTATTCAAGTTCCTTTACAGGGGCAGTGTTGTGTGTTTTCCAGGCACAAAGTGCTGCTTAATAACACAATCAAGTAACTATATTACCTTCAGTTGTTAGAATGCTTTATATGTCAAATCTAACTTAAAAAAAAATGTTACTTTGTAATTTAACGCTTTGAAATTGGGCCACTGTCTCTTTAAAAACTCCTGCTCTTTCTGAAACTCTGCCTTCAGAAAGTCATCACAACATGGCTCCTCTATTGACTGTTTAACAATGTTTTTACCAGTGTTGCACTGAGACATAGCTCATATAATGAGCTGAGCAGATTCGCAGTGCCAACAGGGGTTTGCTAATTGCTGCTGGCTAGTCTGAAGGAGCAGAGTGGTGGAGTAGAGAAGGAGAGGTGCTCTGTAAAGTGGAAGTTTGGAAACTGCCTTTTAGAGGAGAAGCTTTATCCTCAAGGGGAATAACATTATAACATGATGTAAAGCTCAAAAAAGTCAATTTTACATAACACTGCCCCTTTAAGAACTCGAAATATATTGTCCAAAAATGAGCCCTCCTCGATGGATCATATAAATGCTAGTCCAGGTGAAAACCTGCTCTGCAAGCACACCTTTTGAATCATCCAGTTTGAGGGAAACTGGACGATTCCAATTCAGACAGCACATGAGGCCAAAGCGAAGAGACGTGGACGGCGCTGCTAGTGAGCGCACCCTCGCAACCAGCTCAATGCGTCAACTAGAAACCTAGTTGAAGTTGTGCAAGTTAAGCTGTGAATCTTTTGTCTGTGATTGTTATTATGTAGAGTTGCAACTCTGTTCCAATAAAAGGCAGAACAAATACTAGCTGGTTTTGCTAATGTGCAGAGAAAAGGGAAGCACATTTTTATGTCAGAAGGTGCAGCAAAGCGTTCGATAACGGAAATCTGAATTTCGGCTTTTAAGCTAAACGTATATGTTCTTGATTTATGAGAGAGAAAGCTACATCCATGTTGATTGTTTGGAGAAAAGATTTCTTGGACAGAACAAACAGAAAAGCGTTTTGTTAAAAATAAACGATTGTCAAGTTTTCTAACTAGCCTCTGTCGTTACATGAACTGTGATGTTTTCCTTACCGTTGGAGTCCCAGTTGAAGAAGGTTGCTGTTTTGTCTGGTATGGCCCATGGGCTTGTGTCATTCTCCCGGTACAGTCCAAGCCAGCCTTGGTACCTGTGGAAGATTTCCGTTTCATTTCTGATTGTGATCAGATCATTGTGTTTCTCCCTGCAGAAAGACTGGGCTTCTCTCCATGTCTTCATGTAACGGTAGTAAGAAAACTTTCTCTGTCTGAGGCCCGACAGCTGCACACAGGCAAGATGGGAGGCGAGTAGCAGGAAGAAAATGATGCAGGTGTTCCTCATCTTGAATCTGTAGCCACATAACCAGTTCTATTAAATAATTTCAGTGAAATAGTCAGCATCTTTCACAGAAAGAGAGAAATATTGAATTGTTGCAAGCAGCTGAATTTCAAAAAGGAAGCTGGTTTCCTATCATACAAAACATTTATCTGCTGTCAACTGACTATTTTTAATTGCTATGATGAATTAAAAATTTAAAAAACAGTGTATAAAAAGATTTAATTATATTTATTTGAACCAAATTGGATTAATGCTATTTGGGCATAATTTAGACTAATTTGTGTAAATCGGTCTAATAAACCTTATAATATAATCCACCCAACTGTCAGTGTGCCATAAATTAGCTGTGTTTCCATTACAAATCTGCACAAAACTTTGTTACTATTCAGCCAATGTCAAAAAACACAACTTTCACAATTGTGGTGTTTCCTAGATAAGAAACACAATTAAAAATCACATGTGAATAAATTTAACGTAACAAGCCATTAAAAAACATGCGGCACCATTATTCTCCAGCCACTTCCTGTTGTCTTTTCCTTTCTTTTGAATTTTTGATTAATATATGCTCCCTTATTTTATGGAAAGCATAAAATAAAGAAGAAATTATTAGGGGGGGAAAGACAGCAAATGCAAACATTTTTTGGCTAATTTAAACAGGATTTAACTTTGAACAGATCTCATCTAAACACATCCTTACTCACCTCAAGGTGCAACAGAAAAGCAGCTTTAAATCTCAACTTGAGGTAATGGTGATTCTCAGTCTGTTGACTCAGTTAAGAAGCTCCACCAACCAATCAAAGCAAAGCAATTAAACTTATCAATCATTAGGATGAGGTCACCACCCTGCTTCCCTCGCTCCTCATGATTCTGCTTTGCATCTTGTCCTGAATCTTCTCACAATGGCAGATGTAGAAAAGAATACAAGACAAACTGTTCTGTCATCACATTAGCTATTGGCTAATGCTCTGTTACAGCTGGAACTGCCTTGGATAATGAGCTGGTTTCTTGTTTTCTAGCCATCTTTTTTTTTTCCTTTTTATTTGGTGGGGTATGTACATTAATGGATCTGCTACTTTTTGTTTTACTTATTATTTCTTTATCTCTAATAATCCTTTGACTGAACTCATTAGGTGTTATTGTATTTTTAAACAAATGCCTTTTCAATTGCCTGTGAAGTTAAGTTTGAATGGAACACATTCAAATTCATGTCTGTCTTCCCTCTCCCTAAGTTGTCATGATTTGGTCTCTTGTTTGACCCAAATGCTGCCACACCCAGAGGCAAAAAGGTGGAGAGTTTTAATATGATTAAAAAAAGTAAACATACACAGCTTTCACAAAGGGAACAGGGCATGGAAACAAAGGAAGAGAAACAGGTAATGTAACAGCAGAATCCAGTGAAAAACGGGAACGTTCCTCTGTTTTACGGGACGCGTTACAGAAAAAGAAAGTTAGCTAGTCTACATTCAGTCAGAGAACAAATCACAAATATATATTTTTTTCCTGGCACCAAGTAGAGACAAGAACCTCACAGAAGAAACGTGTTTATTCATTTGAACAATTACTGTATTTTCTGGACTATAAGTCGCTCCGGAGTATAAGTCACACCCCCGGCCAAACATGAAAAAAACTGTGACTTATAGTTCGGAAAATACGGTAGACAAGCTTGTCCACAGGCAAGCTAACTAGCAGCTTGCCTGCTTGCTATACAAGCTTAGCTTAGACTTATCTTGTATGTTATCTTGTCTACCAAAATGTCTACAGACAAGCTGTTAGCTTGCTAACAAAAAGATAAGCCGTTTGTTAGCTTGTTTGTTTGTTAGCCAAGCTAAGTTTAGACAAGCTAACAGATAATTCTGGTAACTCCAAGAGAAAAGATTAAATTAAACTTTAGCTCAACTTTGAGAAGTATCCAACAAAACTGAGAAGATATTTCAGCTTCTGCACAAGTCAACACCAAACCAAAGACGACTCACTCATTGACAGGATCTTTTGTGAAGTTGACGGAAGAACTGGTGTAAGCTTTCAAATGACAGCTAGAAACACCTATTAGAACTCGAAAAGTAAGGCCAGTTGCGTTTTTGAGGACTACCCTGACCTTTGTGACTTGTATAATGGATTGACATTGGCTACTGTCTAAATTTACAGTATTTGCATATGTGATAGTAATTATTTGGCTTCCAATTTCCTGCTCATTTGTTTAATGGGATCTAAGGAGACACTAAACAATAGGTTTGCATTTGCTTAATGAACTTTTGCTCAAAGAAATCTCCTGGTTCATTTTATTTCTTAACCACTCTTGGGTTCACATCCTCACCCATCTACCCCACAATATTTGTTCTTATTGAACTGATTGCTTCTATTCAGGTGTGGGTAGAGTTCTCAAAAATTGTACTCAAGTAAGAGAAGCACTGCTTCAACATATTTTTACTCAAGTAAAAGTAAAAAGTAGCCGTCCAAAAAATTATTCAAGTAAGAGTAAAACAGTATTTGATAAAAACAAAAAAAAAGCTATCAAAACATCATAAAATGTAAAAAAATAAATTAAATTACATCATCAGATGGACCAAAATATAAAGTTATGAGGAAAGAACCATAAAAACAGGTTGAGGAAACTACATAAGAATATAATATAATAGAATACTATTAATTAATACTTTGTTGTCCCTCCATGGGAAAACTCAACAATATCAGCAAGGAAAGTGAGTGACAGGTGGAAGCCAGCAGATACACATAAAAATGACAATAAAAAAAATAAGAGAAAAGGAAGAAAAACTATACAGTTATGAAAAACATTTGATCCAGACCTAAAGAAATCTACATATGCATTTTAAATCCGCATTAAAAAAATGGATGCTTCATACACTGGGATGTAAACTATTTAGAAGAATATGGGCATGTGCAAAATTTTATTTTTATTTAACTGATCAATGGCACATTCATGCATTTATTTGTTGTAAGGATTTCCTCAATGCTTGGATGGGTGGATAGTCATCTGGTAACATTGTGTTGTAGAGCTGTTTATCATCTGCACAGTTATGCCTTATGTGTGTGTGTGGGCGTGCATGTGCGAGTGTTTTTGAAAAAAGGACCAGGATGGTTTGCATATTTTTTCAGAATTTGAAAACAACCTTTTTGTATTTATTCTGATTATAGTTTTTCAATCCAAAGTTTTTTTGTTTTTTTTGGGATTTACCAAAATATTTATTCGTGCAACAAAAGCAAAAACTAAAGAAATGTGTCCGGGGCCAAACCACAAACTTTCCTTGACTTCTCTTTTTGGTGTTTTGTTGGAGTTTTGTTAACACATCAGGTAGTGGCCTATGTACAAACATAGGTCACCACATATGTTTGTATTAGACAGTAAATACTGTCCAGTACGATTAGACAGTATTTACTGAATAATGAAGGGATGTGTGTGGTCTTTGTGTTTCAACAGTTTATTCGTCTTAATAATCTATCTATGTCTATTTTGCACTGGATTTTTCAAGCTTCGTCCACTTTGACAAACATCAAACAATGTTTATTTCTGCCAGTAGATGGCAGTAGTGGTTTAGCTTTGAGAATGACTGACTGATGCTCAGCCATTTACTTGGTATTGATCTGACACCCAGATGACAAGTATCACTAATATATATCCTGACTTTTTTCATAAATGTCATAATCATTGAATAATTCACTGATTTGACTTCATTTAGTTGATTATAACAAAATACAGAACAACAACGTATTTTCCGGACTACAGAGTGCACCTGATTATAAGCCGCACCCAGTACATTTGTAAAGGAAAAACCATTTTGTACATACATAAGCTGCACCTGTCTATAGGCCGCATGTGCCTACATACAGACGGTGCACAGAAAGAGTTTTCAAAGTTTTAGTAATATACCTTAGCTTTTCTTTCCAAACAGTGCCTGTGACGCAGTAACACAGCAGCAACATTGTAGCACAGCACTAACAGGGCTGGTTAAAAAAAACATTCCAGTGAGAGCCGTCTTCATCTTCCTCCTGAGCACTGAGACGTGTTACGTCACATTAAACTTGCGTCTTCCTCTACACATATATTCCACCTGTCTCACTCTTACCTTTTTTGCTCGAGCGCCCCTGGTGGCCATTAGAAAAAAAATGCATAAATAAGCCACATCTCTGTATAAGCCGCAGGGTTGAAAGCGTGTGACAAAAGTCGCGGCTTATAGTCCGGAAATTACGGTAAGTGTTTTTTATTAATTAACTGCAACATTGTAAAACAATGTAGCAGTATAGAAATAAAAAAGAATTCCTTTGTTACTTTTACTCCACACAACTGTTTATTAGGGTAACCGAGTCTGTAACTGTAATCTTCATGCAGCCTACATGGGAAGCTATTTTTCCATCAATACTTAACACAAAAGATTGCTTTTCATATTTCATATTTCAGGTTCCAGTGAAGATTTTTTTTCTGCTTGAATTGATGGTAATAATTTATTCATCTTTCTAAAGTTGCCTCTCTAATCACAGATAACAATGAAAAAAGCATCCACTGCATTTGGAGACCATGTTGATATTCCAGATTTCTTTCTGTGTCTCTGTTGGAATGTCAGGTTTGAGTTTGGTGGACCCCCCCTCTACTCCATCCTCAAAACATGTGGATTCAAACAAAGGTAAATATTGTTGAGACAGACTTTACTTTGACTAGGAAAATTGCTGCACATAGCACACATTGAAAATATTATTCTACTCCTCCTAAGCTGACCTATTCTTGTCATCCAACCACCCAGCTAGTTTAAATTGTCATCATCTACAAATGAAACGCCTTAACGTATCAAATGGCTACTATGACTGCTTTAAGATTTTATATAACAGAAGAAATTCCTTCTCTCATTGCAGTCTCTGATGCCGAAGGATGAGTTGCCGTTCTTCTCCAGGACGCCACACCTCTGAGCCGGGCACCTTGGGATGTTCTGGTACTGCATCGGTTCTCCAGCCACCCAGAACCACTCATCACCAAGGTAACGCAGGCCCGTCCACACCTAGCCACATGTAGCAGGGAGAAAGTTACACACAGAGGATATGTTGGTTGACAAAACTAAAAATAAAGCAGAAAAATGGCCCACCTCCTCAGTGGTTGCCAGCTGGGCTTTCTCTCGTGCAAAGTTGTGGTCGTCAGTGGTGGTCAGAGTGGCCAGGATGTAGACTTTCCCTTCCTTCATAGTTCTGCAGTGTTCCAACGCCTCCTCCCATGTGTTATTCTCCTTCACCAGAACCAGCTTCTCATCATAGCAAATGAAGCCTTTTCTCTGAGAGCAGTTGTCTCTTTCCCTCTTGTTATTGCTGATGTAGACACAGTTGTTAGCTGATCCCATAAAAGACAGAAAACAGAGTTCTTGGATTAAATCTCATTAACAAACAAATCATACTGCATTATGTAGCACGATTCCCAAAATGTGCAACCGCTGCCAAAAACAGGCAAAAGAGTCAACAAAACTGGGTTTTAGAATTTTTTTTAAGTTTTAGAAGTTCCTCTTCTCTCCCTACTAAATAGTTGCTGGTAGTATGATGTGGAACAGCTGCTTCCCTCAGTAACAATTGATTTTCTTTGTCCCTCTTGAATGGGATTTAATTGGTAAGTGACTGGGACATTCAATTTGAGCTACAACTATTTGGCCACCACTGCTTTGCTGCTGAGGTCTTTCTGTGTTTGTCATGACTACAATCAACAATGCCTGCACTAGGATTTGGTTCCAGTCAGCTGCCTTGGTCGACTGATTCTAGGAAGTAGTGTAGGTAGGTGCGTGTTTTGATGTCCCAGTTTTAAAGGTAGCTTTGAGTAATTTACCCATCCATCCATTTTCTAACATCCTAGTGGGGTTTCCAGCAAACATTTTGGGCGAAAGGCGTGGTCACCCTGGACAGGTCACCACTGTGTCACAGGGCAACACAGAGACAGACAGGACAAACAATTCAGTTAACCTGATTAACCTGACAGTCATATTTTTGGACTGCGGGAGGAAGCTGGAGAACCCGGGAATCAAACCAAGGACCTTCTTACTGCAAGCCAACAGTTCTACTAACTGTGCCACTGTGCAGTCCTGATTAATTTATTAGGGTGAGAAATGCATGCTTTTGATATATAGGTGGGGTTTCCTCCATCTTTTGCTCTACTCCCATTTATGACCCCGACTGTCATAGATGGGACCGACTGGAGTTGGGGCCAGCTCTCTCTCTTTCTCTCTCTTCATTGTTTAGCTGAATACAAACATTGAAATAACCTAAATCCAAATAACTTTCACATTTTTAACTTTGCAGTGTTTTGATTACAGTCAGCACCATCAGGCAACGTGGAGATGGTTATGCTCCCATCGTCTCCAGACCATTTCCAGACTCTGTGCAGTCCGATCCAGCCCTCGAAATCTGAAGGAAGATTAACTGTTTCATTCCTGATCAAGTCAACGTGGTGCGTTCTGCAGTAATTCTGGGCCTCAGCCCAGGATTTAGGTGTATAATGAAATGTAATGTTCCCTTTTCTGAGAGATGACTGAGCTTCACAGATGAAATGAAGGACCGACATCAAAGGGACAAAGATGAAGATGTTCATCATGTTTCCTCTGAAGAAATACCACACCTGGAATCAGATGAACAATTTCATTAAATATTTAACACATAACAGAGCGTACATTGGGGAACTCAGTATTTTATCAGTAAGTTTACCAAACTATTAATAAATTGCAACATAGGTGTAAGAACCCTGTTAATAATCCAGGTAAATACTGACATTGATAAATGTGTGCATCATTCAGTATTGAAAAGTTCAAACTGCATCAGCACAGAAATATGTTGATGGAAAGAAATGTAAAAACATAAAACATACAAAGACAAACCAAAGTGCTGCATGGACAGACATGTTAGAAATAAATCAATAACTTTTGATGATCTTGACTAACATCAACAGTAATCTGTCAAAAACAGACATTTTCAGTTTGCCATCCTAGTTAGGCTCAACAAAACTCACGTTTTAACAATGAAATAATGTAAGAAATCTAAACTCACCTCAGGCTGAAGCAGCAGTAGGATGGCTATGAAGACTTGAGGTGGAGCTGGTTTCCTTTAAGTTCACTCAGTTAAAGGACTCATCCAGCCAATCACAGTGCTGTCCCAACACGTGTTAGATATGGAGATTAACCCTGACACACACATCCTCTGCTTTGCATATCCAGCTGCATGTGTTAGAAACCCTCATCAAGAATCACTGTATTAGGAAGTTAAGTTCTTAATATCTACTACCAGTTCCTAATAAGCAAAGAAGCTCAGAGGTTCATAAGAACGACTGCAGCTGCTGAAGCTGGTGAAGAGGCTGCTGTAACTGACAGAAGAGGAAACTCTTCAAACTCCTCAATGACGCCGTCATATGAGTCAAGAGGAAGATGAAAGCCATATTCTGTTCTTAAGTGAACTTTTTGTTTCTGATTTGCTTAATGTTGCTAAAGTCTTAAAAAACTCTTGAACTGTTACCCTCCATGTTATCCAAGAGAACAGTGGTGTCCTCATTACTGTTAATGTGGTTGAATTAAATCCTTTTGCAAACATCACTTGTATCTTGTTTCAGGGGATATGTCATTGAATTTGAATGTCATGTTTTTGAATTCAAATACTTTACACATTCAAATACTTCAGTGACAGACAAAACATTACATTTGTTAAACAGATTTCTGCTGCTAGTCAAACACTCTTGTGTCTTTTGAAATCCTGTTTTGTCTCTTTTGATTCTTTGGGCAGCTACATGTCAAAACACCAATGTTAAGAAGACAAAGTACGGTAGTCAAGTCAAGTTTATTGGTACAGCACATTCAGTAACCAGGCAGTTCAAAATGCTTTACATGATAACGCAACCAATCATGAAACCATCAAAAACAAACAAACATTACATTTTCTCAAAAGTCATCATCAAAATCATTGCCATAATAATGTACTCCACTTTCCAGCTTTTCTATTTGTAGAAAAATGCCATAGGGTTAACTTTACATTCTTTAAAACGTCATAAATATTGCTGGTTCTATTTGTATGTCTGTATATAGTGGGAACAGAAAGTATTCAGGCCCCTGTAAATGTTTCACTGTTTTTGCTAAAATCAAAAAGCTCATCAATGTACACTCAGCATCACATCTTCAGAGATAAAAACAGAAACGTGGAAATTTTTGCAAATTAATTAAAAAAGAAAACGGTCGTAAGTATTGAGACTCTTTGCTGTGACTCTTATTTAACTCACATCCTGTTCATTTCTTCTGATCCTCACTGAAATGGTTCTACTCCTTCATTGGAGTCCAGCTGTGTTTAATTAATCTGATTGGACATGATTATGAAACACACACACACCTGTGTATATAAGACCTCACAGCTCACAGTTCATGTCAGAGCAAATGAGAATCATGAGGTGGAAGGAACTGCCCAATGACTCAGAGACAGAACTGTGGTAAAGATTACGAAAGACCTGGACAAGGTTCCAAAAGAATTTCTGCAGAACTCCAGGTTCCTAAGAGCACAGTGGCCTCCATGGTTCTTACATGGAAGCAGTTTGTTACCAGCAGAACTCTTTCTAGACCTGGTCTCCCAGTTAACTGAGCAATCGTGGGAGAAGAAGCCAAAGGTCACTGTGGCTGAGCTCCAGAGATGCAGCAGAGAGACGGGAGACAGTTCCACAACTATCACTGCATCTGTCCAGCAGGCAGGGCTTTATGGTAGAGAGACCTGATGGATGAAAACCTGCATAGTTCTGCATAATTCTAAGTGACATGTGTGGAGAAAACCAGGCACTATTGATCACCTGCCCAATGCATTCCCAATAGTGAAACATGGTAGTGGCAGGATCATGCTATGGGGTTGTTGTTCAGCTGCAGGGACAGAATGACTGACTGAAACTAAAGGAAAGATGAATGTGGCCAAGAACAGAGAGCTCCTGGAAGAAAACCTCATCCAAAGTACTCAAGATGTCAGATTGGACCGAAGGTTCACCTTGTGTAAATATATGTGGGTGTGTGTGTGTGTGTGTATGTATATATATATATATATATATTATATATATACATACACACACACACACACACACCCAAATACACTTTTCACAGAAAAGCATAGTCATCCTTTATAAAATTGTCTTTACTTCATTTACATATGTGACGGTTCAATGGACTCCAGTTTCCTGCCCATTTGCTTACTGGACTCTGAGGTGTGGCTCACTGGGAATGATGGATGGCTCTCTGTGTGACCGCTCCGGGAGATCATTGATTTTACAGATGATTTGGTGGCTTCAACATTCTTTTCAATGTACTTCGTTGAGATAGAATTATTGTTCTTCCTGTGTCTGCACAGGGAGAACATACAAAGAAAGCACCAAAATGCAACATATTTATAGGTTTCAATTACTGCTTAGTGTGTAAAAGCCTAATAAAACCGTCTACAGATTGACTTCTGGATAGATGGCAGTCAGTCAGTCAGACAAATGCAAAATGATTTTTCAGTTATATGTTAAAGGAAATAAAAATCACACAAATACATGGTGGATCGCCATGAGATTTATTAACTTTACTATGTCATACCTTAAACTGAAATTAAAGCTTTAAGAGAAAGTGATACATATCCAAACTTATTCTGACTTCAATTTCTGAATGTAGTGCATCCATTCAAAGGTTCACTTATATTGAAATTTGCTTGTACCAACGACACAAATATAAGTATTAACAGTTTTCATCTTCAGTTACGGGCAAAATCACAACTTTCAAATTTTTCTGGATGCAGTATTTTTATTGTTTAACTTACACTGTTCATATTTGACGCTGCAGCAGGCTGGGCCGACACCCAGAAAGCTTTAACCCAACAGTGTGTGTGTGTGTGTTTGTGTGAGGCACTGCTAAAAGATGACATTTTGCAGACATTTACAAGAAAATCTATTTTTGACAGAAGTTGTTTGTGATGACAAGAATGACCCAGACGGAAACAACAAGGGCTAATGAAAAAGAAACAAACAAAATTATTTGTAGGTAATCAGAGATAATTTACTAACATGAAACCAAAAACTGCAAGAAATTCAATTTCACATTTAGTGATGACTAAAGAAATGTATCACAACACATTTTGCTAAAAATATGTCTGTATTCACCAATCAAATGTATCTGTTAAAAGCTGTTTGCATCAAACTTCACCTCGTTTTGCCTGGATTTCAATGTCACCATGCAAATAAATGTGGACACATTTAATTCGTAAAACCAGGACATGCTTATTAGCATTATTACCATCCGTTTCTATATGGCTGTATTGTTCTGTATTTCTCCAGGAAGCGTCCACTAACACTAATTCGATGGATTGGTTGAAGAGGCTTTTCATTCACTTTACATGGTGTTGCTAAGGTACTTCTAGCTCCTCATTTAAGATTTTTTGAAATTTGAAATGTTGCAACTACAAAGCAAACAGACTCGCGCATAGACAACAGTTAAAAGAACAACACACTCAGTCAGAGAGTCATTTAGTCAAAACTTTACAAATATTTTCATGTAGCATAATGAAAATCCCCTCTTTGCCTATAGATATGTTAACTCCTCAAGTGGCAGTTTTAGCTTCATCAGGTTCACAATCTGCAATATTTAGCAAATTTTGCTATCCAGTTATTAATTGATTAATCAAAAAAAAAAAAAAATCCCCAGATCAGTCCAACACTGTATAGATGTTAAAGTCAAGCAGAAAGAACTGAGCTTTTCACATGTTGATGGTTGAAGGATCTTTTAACTGCAGATGCTTCCTTTGCTACAAATAATCAATCATTCACTTAAGGAATGATGTCATTGCATTTTAGGCAATAAAATGTTTATTTTCACATTTGTAAAAGAAATTGAATTTTGTTTATCTGCATTTTCTTGCATAATTAATATTTTATAGAATAAGCTTCAGAGCTTAAATGAAAAATCTGCAGAATGTGGCATTTCTTGATTTGATTGATTAATTTTCTCAGTGATTGATAGGACAATAGTAATTAGTGGTATCTCTACTTTATTGTACATACATCTTTTACTAAGCCTGTGTATAATGTTAGCGTACATATTAAACAGAGTGTTTCTAAATCTTCTGTGTTGTTACAAACAGCAGGAAGTTCAGCCGCCATCAGGTTCCTTAGAGCAGAAGACGTTCTTCCCCTGGCTGCAGTCTCTGATCCCAAACAGGGAGTCGCTGCTCTTCTCCAGGACGCCACACCTGCTAGCTGGGCAGGCTGGTGTGTCCTTATACTGCACCGGTTCTCCAGCAGTCCAGACCCACTCATCGCCCAGGTAACGCAGACCCGTCCACACCTGCCGACATGCAGCAGACAGAGAGGCATGAATACAGTGGTGATATGCTGCCTTCATGTGGCAAAAAAAAGGAGGCTACGTTCACACTGCAGCCTGAAGTCACCCAAGGCCAACTGTTTTGTGAAATTGCATTTTTATTTATTTTTTAGTTTTTTAGCGTGGTCGTTCAAACTTCCAAATATATGCGACTTGTTTGTGTTCTCCAGTGTGAACTGCAAACGACCTGAAAGTGTCCCGCATGCGTAGTAGAGGGCGCAATAACAGGGAGAGTGCTCAGTGTTTGTGGAAGTTATTGTCCAGTTCTTTTTCTTTCTGCTTGTGAGAATCAGGACGCTGAACAGTGACGTTTGCCGACCTCTGCTATTCAGGCTGTCACGAAGAGATCAGATACAGGTCACAGGTCAAAAGTAGACTGGATCAATACAGGGTTAAGATTCACCACAAGGCAAGAGGATGAGTCGGTCAACAGCATCAATGCAGTGTAAACAGTCGCCCACCTCCTCAGTGGTGGCCTGTTGGGCTCTCTCTCGTGCATAGTTGTGATCGTCGGGGGTGATCAGGGTTGCAAGGTCGTAAGTGTTCCCTCCTTTCAGAGACCTGCAGTGCTCCAACGCCTCCTCCCACGTCTTATTCTCCTTCACCAAAACCAGCTCCTCGTCATAACACATGCGAGTATGTGAAATGTTACATTTTTCACTCCTCCATGTGCTTTGGTACTGAAAGACACAGTGCTCGCCATCGTTTGGTTCTGCAAACAAAGCAGCGCACAGGATGAGGATTCTATTAAATCAGTTATTTAGATCAGAGTATCTGATGTCATCATCAGCGCTTAGGGAGGTGGCTGTGCAATGAAAGGCAAATTAATTACTTAAAAACATCATAGTGTGTTTTTCTGGACTATATTGTTTTAGATTCCGACACTCGCAGTTGAAGAGCCCTTATGATTAAAATGAAAGATTTCTACATGTGCTGTTAGTGTGGGAAAACCTGTAAAATTGGTAGTGGTACAAATATATATAGTTAGATACTCTAACTAAGCAACATCTATAGTCAGATGTCCATTAGCAAGTTTTGAATTATTGCTCTGTTGGAACATCCAATTGTTTAACTGATCTGACTCAACGGGTCACAACTTCTGCAGAAACTCTGACCTCTGCAGGAGGTACTGCAGTGTTACATCTACAATAACTTTTTTTTAGGAAGCTTGGACATTATATCAAGTACATTTAACTTTGCTCTTTGGATTAAATAAGTCTTTTTAATTGAATTGTATTTAATTTAATAACACAGCGCAAAGATTTGCAAAAGCAAAAAACCCCCCCAAAATTAATAAAAAAGCTGATGATAAAATATTGCTGAGTTGTTCTGTTTACCATTAGGTTCCCAGTTGAAGAAGGTTGCAATCTCCTCTCCACTGGACCATTTCCACGGACCGCCATCGCTCTCACGGTACAGTCCGATCCAGCCTTGGCCGCCGGAATAAGCTTGCATTTCTCTTTTATTTCTGATGGTGATCAGGTCGCTGTGTTTCTCTCGACAGAGAGATTGAGCCTGTGGCCAACTAATCCAATCAGAATAACGTGTAAACGTCAGAGTGTTGAGTCTGGTCTGTTGGCTCCTGACAGGATGAATGGTCAGCACCAAGGGGCCAAAGATGAAGACGAACCAAATCATGTTTCCACCGAAGGCCATTCAAACACCTGGGATCAGATATGCATGTTATTAAAGCTGCAGTATGTAACTTTTATTTTTTAAAAATTATGTTTTTTACATATTTGTTAAAACTGTCACCATGTTGTGGCAGTTTACTTTGAGACAGATAATCTCGATCCCTCCCTCTCCTCCTCCCTGAGCTGCTATTGCTCTCTGAAGAAACAATCAGAGCCAGGAGGAGGGGCTTAGCGATGTCAATCAATTGTGTGTACTCGTTTCTAAATTTGCTAAATAACAACTTACTGTTTCAGGAAAACCACCCATTCATCCGTCATTGGTTATGCTAACTAGCCTTAGCATTCCTGACTGGCTCTGCCATCAGAAAGAAGCAGCAGCGTATTAGAGAGAAATGTGGGGACAGGGGAACGAGGAGTGCCACACAGAGGGTGATTGACAGCGCTAGGACCTCCTCCTGGCTCTGATTGGTTGTCTCTAGTTAGCACTGAGAGAAGACAGAGGAGTTCGATTTTATTTCCCATATTATCTGCCTGATATTATACTGTTATTATAGTGACAGTTTCAACAACTATGTCAAAAAAACATTTAAAAAAAAAATAAAAGTTACATATTGCAGCTTTAAATATTAACCTCTGTAAAATATCTAAAGGCTGTAAAAGGATGGAGAGAAATACTGACATGTTCCAAAAAAAGGAGCACCTGGATGAGAAACACCACACAAGTACTGACATTAATACAAAACTGCTTGTTTATACTCATGTGAGTTTGAGATGTAATTTCACTCAGGGACATTTATGCTTTGATTTTGTGCATTTGTGTATGAACAGGTTCTTACTGCCATCTGGTCGAATTTTTGTGCCTGTTGCACCTTCAGAAACAAATTCAGTTAGAGAAATGGTGACATGTTTCGGTTATGCTCATCCCAGCATACCAACCCCTGCTCACCAGACAAAAGCCTGTGGTGAAAAAGGTGAGAGTGGGAGCCATGTCTGCACTGCAGGACTGTTTTGAGCGCACAGACTGGGGCATGTTCAGAGAAGCCGTTACGTATGAGGGGCCGTTTAGGACAAAATTTACGTTTTGTCTCTCACACACTACCAAAACCTCTCGCATACTCCAAAAAATAGCCACGCACACTCCAAAAAATTACGTTTTGTCTCTCA